>JAJOOS010026692.1:0-11122 GCA_029582725.1 Solanum chiquidenum
ATTCTAGGATCACATTCAATTGGACAAGCACAATGCTTCCTTTTCCGTGATAGAATTTATAGCAATGGAACAGACATCGATGCTGGATTTGCTAGCACTAGAAGACGTCAGTGTCCTCAAGAAGATCAAAATGGAAACCTAGCTCCGCTTGATTTGGTAACACCTAATCAATTGGATAACAACTACTTCAAGAACTTGAGGCAAAGAAAAGGTCTTCTTCAATCAGATCAAGTTCTTTTGAGTGGAGGGTCTACCGATGATATTGTTTTAGAATATAGCAATAGCCCTCGAGCATTTGCCTCTGATTTTGCTGCAGCCATGATTAAAATGGGAGATATTAGTCCTCTAACTGGTCAAAATGGGATCATAAGAACTGTTTGTGGAGCTATAAATTGATTTTCAAAAGCATATTACTTGTATAAGTTTATTTGTATTCATTTGATTTTTTTTCCGCTATATATTGTATTGTATTGTTTCAGGAATGAAATAAAATCTTCGTTATGCTTTAAGGAAGTAGTTAAGTACTTCTAGCTAATGTTTAGCAATGTAATTACTTGGCTCCATTTTTAATATATAATTAAACTTGAATATTTTGATACGCATTAATTATAATAATAATTAATCTGTTATCTCAATGTAACTATGTAAGATAATATAAATAAAATTTATACTATCAGCATGTATAACACTACTATAAATTTTTCGATTACAAATGTGCAATTGGAATTTTATTGTAGTTTTTCGACTACTGTAATCGATAAATTAAAACTTATATCATTATATTTTTTTAATTTTACCCTACCATAATGAAGTCAACAGAAAAATAATTATAGTAATCCATAACTTGTTAAAATAATTTAAAAATATTATTAAACGGCGACTATGATCGTTATCATTATTAAAACAAATCAAAATGACTATCTCTTTCGTAATAGATTTCATTGAGCATGGAAAACGAAATGTTCTCCAAAAGTAATATTTTAATCCCATTGACTAATGATTTTGACATTTCATAATTTTATCCTACAAATTAGTAATTATCAAATTATTGGTACGAAAGGGCAATGCCAAAGAATTGATGATATTGTAGGACTATATAAATAATTATATTACTCACATTTGACGAATAATTATTTTGACATTAAACTATTAGATGCTATCCTTTCTGTTTAATTAACCATTCCAAAGTTCAACTTTTATAGCGTGGTGTTCTACACAAGTTGCCTGCATCCACTTTCTATGTACCCACCAGTCTAAAAGTATCAAACATCAGCGGTGGAAGTCTTAATTTTCATTAAGGAGATTCTATATAAAAAGAAGTTAATAAGGAAATTCAACACTTACAACGTCAAAAATAATTTTGATCGAGTAGTATTTCAAGTTCCGTTCTAAAAGCTTCAACTTCTTCTTTTCTCAACCTGAAATTCATGTCCATACAAATATACAATACTTCTTTTTATAACTTCAACATCTTAGTAGACATGTATTTTTGTAGGATAGTGTACTTTTCAAAATAAAGTTGATAATTTTATAAATTGAAAAATTAATAAAAATAATAAATGTGATAGACAAAAGATTTTTTTTCCACCTAATGTTCGATACCTGCATTGGAGTCCGACTATATCCGAATTCACGTCGTGTAGACCCCTTCCGGAGGGAACCACTCCCTATACCGAAGATTTTTCTGTACTGAAGATTCAAACATGAAACCTCTAATTAAGGTAGGAGCAACCTCATATTCACTGCAACACATCCTTTATGTTAAATCATTGTAATACAAAAGTTATCTGAAATGCATGCATATTGTACCCGTAACACCGGTAAACTTTTTTTTAATCTTATATTCACATTGAATCAAACTATTTGATTATAATAAAGGGATAAGACACAAGTACCTTTAAACTATGACCAGACACATCTTAATTAATTACGGTCCTATTATCCTCCGAACTTGTTTTTTTTTTTGGTTATTTTACACACCTTTTGGCTTACGTGGCACACTCCATGACTCCACATAGTTGACGCACGTGAAAAATGTTTGGATGCCACGTAAGTCAAAAAGATATACAAAATTATTAAAAAAAAATGGGTTCGGGGGGGGGGGGAGGGGGGAGGAGGTTATAGGACCTTAGTTTGGGTAAGATGTGTCTCTGAGATTTCGGTCATAGTCTAGAGGAATACTTATGCCTTATCCCTATATATAATAAGTGAAAATTTAAGTATAAAATATATATTTATTTGAAGTGTATTGGATCTTTTTTGAAATTATTCTCGAGTGTATAATAATAAAAATTAAAGCAAAATCTATTGTAATGAGGTTTTAATTCATGTATAATTAATATTCTACGATATGCTTTCTAGCGGGTGCTTCACTACTTCTTCATATCAAAGTTTGATTTTAATTCTATTACTTTCAACATAATGCCAAATTTGAATAAAATTTAAGTTGATATATAGTTCAAATTGACCCATAAAAAATCTCATTGAAAATTTTTTCAAAAAAAAAATATTCGTTATTTGATATACTCCTATATTATAGTCATAATAAAGAAAAAAAAATTATTAGATATATAAAAGATTATAAAAGAATAAATAAAAAAACTAAAACTTAGTAAAATTTGTATGGCTGGCTTATAATGATCCATTTTTTAGCTTAGTTTCGTCCAACTTATTTCCATTCAAATAACTTGACTTACCATTTATTATCTCAGACCATATTAATTCATTAAAGTTTAGCCTATCGGCTCATTGGCACCTCTAAATTTGAGTCAGAATTACTGAATTCTATCAAACTCGTAATTACGAGAACTCATAATAATAATAATAATAATAATAATAATAGTAATAATTAAAAAAAAATCATCTTTGCAACGGAATTATTTTGGTAGAAAAATACAAAAAAACACGTAATTTGATACTCCTTTGTGCATTGGTCGGTTTAGTTCGGTTTTATTATTATGGATTCAGTTTATCAGTTTTTAATTTTTAAATATGCTAAAACAATAGGATTTTTTTTATCAATTTTTGGTCGTTAACAGTTTGATTTTTGGTTTACCCAATAAAAAAATTGCTCATAAAATAAATATATAACTTTTCACTTCTCCAATAATTTGGCGTGATATAGTTCAACAAACAAATTAGCTGTAAATGTTTTGATATAGTGAAACAAGAAAGATAATATTTAGTTAGGTAGATTGTAGTGTACTAGAGCACTGGTATAGTGTTTAATTAATCGTGATAAAGTATTAATATTTAATATTTATAAACGATAAAGTAATAAAATAATATTGTCTAATGGGTTATCGATTTACTAATAACTCAATACTAAAAGTCAAAATCGAATCGATAACCCAATAATTTATTTTTGTAAAACCATTAAAAACCATAAATCCAATAAAAAAAAATCAATTTGCTTTATTGACAGTGGCAAGAGTTGTCGTTGACAATAATGTGAGTAGATGCTGCTTTAATTTATAAAATTTCGATTTTAATTCTATTATGTAATTGGATATAGCCTGCTGACTTTGACTTTTAACTAATATAATGCCTAATATATGTTGTTGAAAATGACATTTATGCATGCCATTATTTATTATTATTATTATTATTATTATTATTATTATAGTATTTAATTCATGAATCTTCCTAGTACGTATGACAGAAATGTAGGAATAAAGTGAATTGTGCAAAGAAAAAGGTTTCTACAAACGGAGACCATTTATTTGAGCTAGATATTAATCTGATAAAAAAAATATCCGTAATTATAATGAAAATCCACATTATAATAAAGATAAATTAAAATGACATTATATCTTTCTCAGTTTATTAAATTTATCCAGCTAAAAATAAATCTTCTCCTCAAATAATTTTTTTAATAATGTCATTTGTAGACATGTAATTTTTGATTGAATCTAAAGTTTTACACTATTATTTTTTCTTAAATATTTGTTTTATATCTAAATTAAATATTTAGTTTTTTTATCTTATTATATTAAGTTTATTTTAAAATATTTGAAAACTAAAAAAAAAAATGAATCACATTTTAGGCAAAGTGTTATTTTGTAATTGTTTAAAAAATGTAATAAAAAATGACAAAAAAAAAATATGTGTTTTAAAAAATATGTGTTTTCTTTTAATTTTAGTTTAATAAATAAGCTAGTATTTCTTAATTATAATTTATTATTAGCTACTCAATTTTTTATTAGTTTAAAAAATAATTATATAATATTCTTATTATATTATATTATTAAAAAAAAACTAACTACCCCACTTCCCATGTCCCACAACTCCCTCACACTTACCCCCAGGAGCAATACCAAAACTTTACACACGCGAAAAGAAGAAAAGATCAGCAACATACCCACAAATATATTCATATCTTTTCTTCTCTTTCTTTTTTAAAAAAAATATTTTCATACCAATACAATACATATACCATAACACACATTCACACACAAAAAAAAAGATTTGTGAGCGTTCTAATTGAAGTTCGTCAAGATTTTGCCGTTTTTATTTCTTCACATGTGAAGGTCGTTTGGTAGAGTGTATTAGCAAAAATAATGCATGCATTAATTATATGTATTAGTAGTCCCTTGTTTGGTGCATTTTCTCATGCTATGTATAACTAATGTTTGCATTAGTTATACACTCTATTGTGTATTGAGGAGTGTATTACTAATATCATGGATTTCTAGGTATTAGTAATGCAAAAGATTTAACACATGCATTAATATGGTTAAAGACCCAATTACCCCTCAAAAGTACTTTTACATCTTTTCCACCATAATTGTGAAGGATACTTTTGTAAATTAATATTTGTATACATTGCACACTATTTTTAATACACCAAACCAAACAATACATAAGAAATAATCTATGCATAACTAATACAAGTATACCTAATACATGCACTACTAATGCAAGCTTTACTAATACACTCTAGTGGGTATTATTTTTATACACTATACCAAACAACCCTCTTATTTCTTCACTTAAGGTTCAACTTTACCTTATCTCTTTAATTTATTTATGGAATTTGATGTAATTATGTGATAAGTTTCCCTCTTATTTCTTCACTTAAGGTTCAACTTTACCTTATCTCTTTAATTTATTTATGGAATTTGATGTAATTATGTGATAAGTTTTCTTATAGTTTTGTTTCATTCATAATTTGATTGAAATGAATATTGACCTCTTGAGTTATATTTATGTTATTTCTTAGTGCAAATCTCTAAAAGATGAATAAAATCATATTATTATGTAAGAATTTTATTTTTTGTTGTTATTCAATTTTGTTATGCCTAAGCCACTATTTTTTATGTCATTATTGGGGCTTAATGTTGATGTCAATTGTCTATTTTAATTTATGTATTTTTTGGATAATGAGTCATTACCCAATAAACAAACAAATGGGTTATGTTATTGAACTTGAATGTACTCTATTTTGGTTTGAATAACGACAAATTAGAATGAGAAGTTGGATCATACCTCAAGCACGATAAGAATATCAAGAAAGTGAAGTTTTCCTAAAACACCTCGTAGCCTCCCTCTTATTAGATGTGGTGCACTTCACACCCATGAAAGGGACTCTACTTAGTGCGGCTTTTCAGACATTCTAGGACTCTTAAACCTAAGACTCTGATACCAAGTTTGTCACACCCCGAAGCTACCCCCAGGACGCGAACACAAGACCTAGGATCACGAGTGACCCCAAGCTAACTCTGCTGGCATATCATAAGCATACTAAAGTATATTGAAGTAAAGAAATATTGTGCGGAAGCTAAATCATCATGTAAACTGAAATGATGGGGAATGCCCATAAACTATCTGAATATATGAAAACTGAGAGTTTAAGAAAAGTTGAAAGGTCAAACTCAAATGCTAAAGCTAAATCTAACTATGTTTGAAAATAGCCTCTAACTTACTAGAAGTGCTTGGACATGCCCCAACTAAATCTAGCAAAAACTGAAACCAAAACTAAAAGCAAAGGAAACATGTCTGTTGTGAATGAAAACTCACCACTGATACTGTTGAGCTGAAGATCGGAAACCGGCCTATGATGATCTGAAAGCTGAGGACCTGAACCTACATAACGAGAAGATGTAGCGCAGAGTATGCGTCCGTACTTGAAAGGTACTGAGCATGTATGATAGAGTAAAGCTGAACAATAATCATAACTGAACCAAAGCATATATCTGAGCATTGATAAGAGATAAGCATGATACTAAATTGAGAATACTGGACATGAAATAACTGAATGCAATGACCAAGTTTATAACATGCTGAGACTAAATACTGAATTGTGACTGATAACGTGATCAATGCAATTGAATCTGACTGTAAGGGAGCTACTAATAACCGACATAAAACCACATGAGCTAAATGTGGAGTCCGATGTATATGCCTCATCGAGAGGACCCAATATACCCTGCCAGAGGTATAGATGCATGAATGGCATGATTACTAAAATGATGCCCACATAGGAGACTTACAACCTACGAGGCACGTAGTTCTGGGACTTGAGGGTGACTGACCCTAGTCCGCTCGGTATTAAGCTTCTCCTAACTGATTATGTAAATAACAATTTATGACTAAATTTTTGTAATACTGGATAGCTCAAAATATTGACATGCTAACTGTAAATGCAACATTAATGTACTGATAATGAAATATTCAAATATGAGGCATGTATATCTGAAATATTTGACCTAGCATGTGTAATTCATGAACTAAAAGAACTGCATAGCTAGGGTTATGACTTTATGAAAGAATCTACGCAAAACCATACTAAAATCATGATAATCTGTTTAGGAACATTAAAGTAACTAATTCGTAATGATCTGCTAAAATTCTAGAAACCCTAGGTCTAGGCAAATATTAAGGGAATCAAGAATCTGATTGAATTATGGGGACCTAATGGGCGAAAGGAACCCACTAGTGAAATCTCACATACCTGGTGATGAATTCCACGGAGAAATCTTTCAATTTCGGGGATGAAACTGATGAAAATCTGTTGCGTTCTTAAACTAGGGCTGCTCGACTTTCTCCCTTCTTTTCTTCTAAGTTTTCTAAATTTTGGTGAATGATTTGCTTAGGGTAGATTCTAATTATTTTACTAGGCTAAAACTGACCAAAATCACGTAGTTTAGGGGTTAAACGACATAGTTTAGGGGCCCAATGCATAGGGAAAAGATGAAACGACCCCCGACTTAAAAGTTATCGGTGCCACCGATAGGACTGACTGACAGACGATAGGTGGACCGACGGTCTGTGCTGGTCAACTATCAATGGGGGACTGGGACTTGAAAATTGGGGGTCTGAACCACAGCCTGGACCACGGACCGTGGTCTGACCTACTGTCCGTAGGTCCAGACTTAGCCAAAATTCCTGGGCTGTCTGGGAAGGAGCTGCAGGCGGCCATCCACGGACCCCACCTACGGTCTGTGGGTCACCCTACGGTCCGTAGGTGGCACCTGCAACTTCGGGAATTTCGTATTTCTGGTCTGACTCGGGTACGGGGTGCTACATAGATAAAATTATTAGGTGCGACATAAGAAGACAATTATGTCTCTAAATGCCAATATCAAAAATGTGGTTATGCATCTAGTTTAAGACCAAATAAAAAGTTCAACAATAAAAAATGCAAACAAATAATGGCATGTAATAATGTATCCAAAAATAATAATTTAAGATAATTGTAAGTCAATAAAAGCGACTGTGCTAGAACCACGGGACTCGAGGGATGCCTAATACCTTTCCTTCGGTCAACAAAATTCCTTACCTGAATTTTTAGTTCGCATACCAAAATAAAGAGTCATCTCCTTTTGATTAGGGATAAAAAAAAAAGTGACTTGGAACACCATAACTCAATCCCAAGTGGCGACTCTGAAAAAATAAAATAATTCCTATTCAATACCATCACTTTAATTGGAAAAACTCTTTTTTCAAAACATTATTTGGAAAAATAGGGGTGTGACACCATTAGCCTTTGACTTTTGACTTGTCAATTCATAATAATTGTTCGTTTGAATTTTTTTTATTCAAATTAAAATCCTCAATAGAAATAAGTACAAGCAATGGGGCTAGACCTTACCTTGTTAATTCATACCTTTTTATCCTTAATTACTTGTCCACTTTTGAATTAACACACCTATTAAGAAAATAATGATTGACATAGTAAGTTTACCATTTTATCCCTATTAATTATGAAGTAGATGAATTAAAAATTGAAAAAATATTTTTGGCCAGAATGATAAAATAGCATATTTCACACTATGTTATTTTACCTTTTTGAACATTTTTACCCTTTTAACTTTAATACCTTTTAATAAAAAAATGAAAAAAAGATCAGTTTATTTGAAAATAAAAAAAATATCAGACTTTTTAAATATCTAGCCAAATTTTCTGGTCATTTAGCATTACCCTTAAAAATATAAAATTTTCAAGAAGTTCTACCTTTTTCAAAGTTATTAATTGAGGGTATAATAAGTAAAAAAAAAATTGTCCTTTCTTGATTTGTCAAAATAGACAAGTAATTAGGGACAACTAAAAAAAGAAAAAGTGGACAAGTAATTAGGGATATTTCATTTGACTTTCTTATGTCAGCCAGAATATGATTATAAATTAATCATTGAAATCATAACATTTTTCCAAAATAGAAAAGGATTTGTAAAGGACAAGATGATGTATATATGACTATAATGACTAATGAGCAAGGAACAATCATAGAAACCTAACCACAATCTTAATTTGTCAACACAATTATATTATTATATATATACAATTAAAGACTGAGTTACAATTTGAAGTTGAAGTTCAGAATTTTAATTTATTTAAGTTATTGATTTTGACCGAAATCTCAGTAGTTTTGTTATTGATCACTCGCTACAATTAATATTTCATTATAACAATCAAATTATTTTTTGTTAGAGAAATGAAGAGCTTTTGTTGGGATATCTTTTTCTCACTTGCAACTTTTTGCAAAACAATCCTTACAGTCAATTACCTCGGCTACTGGTAAGCCAATAGCAGTTGATAAAGCCACTCAAGATAAGTCGAGACCTAGCACGGCTAGAGTTAAAGTCAAACTTGATTTACTAGCAAATTTGCCACATCGAATGAGAATTTAATATGTCGACAAGAAAACAAGAAAAAGTGTGGAGCAATTTAAGAAGTTTGTGTTTGATAATCTGTCGTCTTATTGAAACTTTTGTAAGCACCTACGCCGCAAAGAAAGTGAATGTCGACTATTATTGGGAAATAATGCAGCAAGAATCCAAGAAGAAGCATCGAAAGTAGGCTTTGGGATCAAAAAATACCACGGTGATGCTTGGGAGATATTAGATGAAAAGAGGGCTGGAAATAAATCCCTTGTGATGATAAAAGTGGTGTCCACGATTAGGTAGTTGAGACACAAGATTTGGAATGCCAAACTAAAGAAATTTCTGGACAGCTCTTAGGCAAAGCAATTGCGCACGAATCGGCTTTAGGGGATCAAAGTTTAACCACTAGAAAAACTTTGGTCCTAGAGTCGCAAGTTGATTTCGGGCAGCAATTAAATAGCAACATGATTGAAAACAACAGTGTTACTGGTGCGAGACTTGGCATTAAAGATACCGTAGAAATAAGCCTTAAAAACGAAGGTGGAAAAATGGTTTTTTTTGTAGATTGATTCTAAGATTGTTGATGATGTCCATTCATCAGGGAATAAAGTTTCAGCTACTGAAACTTTGGAGAAAAATTTGAATGAAAATCAACTTTCTTCGACTACAAATCCCACTCTAGTTCACATTGATGATGAGGGCCAAAACAATGCAGCTACAGTCGTGGCGTCGACAATAGATGATGGGCAGAAACTAAATGGAACCAGAGGTGATGTGGTGCTTATTGGAAAATCAGGACATCATTGGCAATTAACGCAACTGTTGATTTGGCATTAGATCCAGTGAGTGCAAAGGTAGTGGCAGATGGAGTGCAACATGATGGTCAGGGTGATGAAACTGTTGAATGCTTGGTTGACAACATGACGCAGCATGTAACACCCTTAATTACTAAAACAAAGATTCGCATGCCGATACACCATTCCTTAATTACTTTAGTATGTTTTATTCTCTTTTTAGGAACTTGAAATTTTGCGATATTTGCAAACTTGCTTATCATAAATTGTGAGCGTAATTTAAGGTATTGTATTGGGGTATTTACGTAATATTCTAATTAGAATTACCTATAAGTTGAAAGGGAGGTGAGGCATTGTTTGAGGTTGATAACTCAACTTTCTCCTTGACTTTTATGATTTTTCATTACTTAAGAATCCTCACTTGTATATCATCATAGAGTTTATTATAAACTTTGTAATGATCATAGAATATCTAGTTCTCTCTAGCTCATATTTTCTTCATGGTTGTTAATTAGTAGAGGTTAGGTACCTCATTAGGATTGGTAAGGTAAGGCCTAGCCTCCCTTGCTTGTACTTGTTCTTATTGAGAATATTTTATGTTTATTATTAATAAAAAGCCACTAGAGCACTGTCTAGTGGTATAAATTTGCTTGAAAATAAAAAAAATAAAATAAAAAATCACGATGTTCACAAGAAAGAAAATTATTTGATTTGTCCGTTCATTTTTACAGGAAAGTAAAACTGAATGGAGGAGTAAGTTATTAAGGGACTTTTTAAGAGGACAAAATGTATTGCATCCGATCTATTTGACTTATCATGTCTTTCTTGATACGTCCCTTATGCAAATATTAGCAATAAAATGTAATTTGCCTAAAGTATCCTTATTTATCTTGGATCTACCTTTTTTTTTCACCACATTAATCATAGGGAGAAGGGGGCAAATAGACCCTTGTTATAAAAGTAGTGCACATCACCCGTCTCTAACAAATGGTGTATATTTACCTTCATTAACAAACTTATATTTATTGAATTAAATAAAAAACTACAACTTGTTTTTTAATTCCAAGAAGGTCACGTGGCTTTAGAAAGTTACTTCACCCATTTTTTAACCCCTCCAAACGTGACCTAAATTAAAAATGATAAATCCTTTGTTTAAACAAACGTACCAAAATGAAAAACTAGAGAATTATGCTCGAATGTATTCCATGGGTTGTAATGGATAGTTGA
>JAJOOS010026693.1:0-18957 GCA_029582725.1 Solanum chiquidenum
AACTCTAACTCATAAGCCACTTTACCAATCCTTTTCAAGATCTGGTAAGGGCCTACATATCTGGGACTGAGCTTCCCTTTCTTGCCAAATCTCATCACCCCTTTCATAGGTGACACTTTCAGAAAAACTCAATCATCAACTTGGAACTTTAGTTCCCTTTTCCTTACATCTGCATAAGACTTCTGGCGACTCTGGGATGTCTTAAGTCAATCTCTAATGAGTTGCACTTTCTCCATAGCATAATGGACTGAACCTTTTCCTATCAAGGCTGCTTCACCTACTTCAAACCAACCAATATGAGATCTACATCTACGCCCATACAATGCCTCATAAAGGGCCATCTGAATGCAGGAATGGTAGATATTATTATAGGCGAACTCTATAAGAGGAAGGTGATCATCCCAACTACCCTTGAAGTCGATCACACAAGCTCTAAACATGTCCTCTAAGGTCTGAATGGTACACTCCACCTAACCATCCATCTGTGGATGAAATATTTTGCAAAGATTAACCTGAGTACCAAGACCTTTCTGAAATGACTTCCAGAAATTAGAGGTAAACTGAGGACCTCTATCTGATATGATAGACAAAGAAACCCCATGCAACCTGACTATCTCATTGATGTAAAGCTTGGCATAGTCCTCTGTCGAATCTGTAGTCTTGTCCGCCAAAAAGTGAAAAGACTTAGTAACTCTGTCAATTATCACCCAAATGGAGTCATGTTGTCTGCGAGTATGAGGTAAATTTGTGATGAAGTCCATGTTGATCACTTCCCACTTCCAAGTAGGAATGTCAATCTCTTGAGTCATACCCCCTAGTTTCAAATGTTCTACCTTGACTTGCTGGCAATTGGGGCACTTAGCCACAAAATCTGTTATATCTCTTTTCATACCATTCCACCAATAGACTTCCCGCAGATCACGGTATATCTTAGTGGCGCCTGTATGAATAGAGTATCTGGAGTTATGGGCTTCTGCAAGGATCTGCTATCTTAACTCACCCACCTTAGGAACACATAATCTACCCTAATAGCGGAGTACACCATCTCCCCCTTGGGAGAAAACCTCCACTCTCTGCTGATGGATTGCACCCTTTAGCTCAAGTAATATCATATCACTGTCTTTCTTTTCCTTAACTTCCACTACCAAAGAAGATTCCACCCCATTCTGAACCGTTACACCACCATTTGATATGCTCATAAGACGAACTCATTTGCGAGCAAGTCTGTGAACATCCTTTGCTAGCTCTTTTTTTTTATGTGCTACACTACCCATAGATAATCTGCTAAGAGCATCTACTACTACATTGGCCTTACCAAGATGGTAATGCACACTCATATCATAAACTTTGAGGAACTCTAGCCATTTTCTCTGGCGAAGATTCAACTCTTTCTGGGTGAACACTTACTGAAGGATCTTATGGTCTGTGAACACATCTACGTGAACACCATACAAGTAGTGTCTCCAAATCTTGAGTGCAAACACCACTGCTGTAAGCTCGAGGTCATGAGTCGGATAATTTTTCTCATGCACCTTAAGTTGTCTAGAAGCATAAGCTATAACCTTACCTCACTGCATCAACACACAACCTAGGCTGATTCTGAAAGCATCACAATATATAATATGACCGTCTGAACCATCTGGTAGTGTCAAAACAGGAGTTGTAGTCAATCTAGTTTTCAACTCAGCAAAGCTTTTCTCACAATCATTTGACCATTGCAATTTCACTTTTTTCTAAGTCAACATAGTCAATAGAAAAGTTATAGATGAAAATCCTTCCACGAACCTTCTGTAATACCACTCTATACTAAGAAAATGTTTGATATCAATAGGAGAGGTAGGTCTGGGCCATTGTTTCACTGCTTCTATTTTCTGGGAATCCACTCGGATCCCTTCACTAGACATTATATGCCCAAGAAAAGCAAATGATTGTAACCAAAACTCGCACTTGTTAAATTTGGTGAATAACTGGCAATCTTTGAGAGTTTGCAGAACAACTCTCAAATGACTCACATGTTCTTCCTCATTCCTAGAGTAAATAAGGATATCATCAATAAAGACGATAACGAATAGGTCCAAATACTGCTTGAACACTCTGTTCATCAAATCCATTAAAGTTGCAGAAGCATTGGTTAGTCCAAATGACATAACTACAAATTTATAATGACCATACCGATTTCTGAAGGCTGTCTTTGGAATGTCACTATCTCTGACTTTGAGCTGATAATAACCCGATCTGAGGTTTATCTTTGAGAAATAACTAGCACCCTGAAGTTGGTCAAACAAGTCATCAGGGATGGGATACTTATTCTTGATTGTGAACTTTTTCAACTGCCTATAGTCAATGCACATTCTGAGAGAACCATCTTTCTTCTTCACGAACAACACTGGTGCACCCCATGGAAAAATATTAGGTCTGATGAAGCCCTTATCTAGAAGGTCTTTCAACTGCTCTTTCAATTTCTTAAGCTCAGCTGGATCCATTCTGTAAGAAGGAATAGAGATAGGCTGGGTATCTGGAAGTAGATCAATTCCAAAGTCAATTTCTCTATCGGGAGGAACTTCAAGAAAATCTTCTGGAAACTCATTAACCACTGGAACTGACTCAAGAGTTGGGGTTTTGGAGCTTGAATCCTTAACCCGAACTAGATGATAGAGATAACTCTTTGAGATCATCTTTCTGGCCTCAAGGTAAGAAATGAACCGACCCATAGGCGTTAAGCTACTACCCTTCCACTCTAAGATTGGTTCGTTTGGAAACTGAAAACGAACAATCCTATTTCTACAATAGACTAAGGCATAACAGGAATGTAACTAATCCATGCCTAGAATGATATCGAAGTCTACCATTTCTAACTCTACAAGATCTGCTGAGCTAACTTTCTGAGAGACTGTGACAGGGCAATTTATGTATACCCGTCTAACTATAACTGGGTCATCGACTGGAGTAGAGAATGAGAAAGATTCTAAGAGAGTTTCTGGACTAACATCAAACTTAACTACTATATAAGGAGTAATAAAGGAAAGAATACCCCCTGGATCTAACAAAGCATAAACATCGAGATCAAAGACTCGTAACGTACCAGTGACTACATCAGGAGAATCTTCCTGATCCTGGCGAGCCTGAAGAGCATAGAGCCTATTCTAGCATTGTCCGCCGCCTTTACCAGAAGAGTTACCCTGCTGAGTCGGGCGACCTGCTGGTGCTGCTGAAGTTGTAGACTGGGCTCGATTAGCATTGCCTCATTGACCCTATTTAGAAGGAAAATCCCTCAATCTGTGACAAGACTGACCACACCCAAAGCATCCTTCCTTTCCTGCAAGGCACTCGCACGGATGGTTCTTACCACACTTAGGGTAAGTTGAGTAGGTTTTGGTACCTCTAACACTCCCCTAAGACTTAGAGCCTGATGCCCTACTTTTCTGATCATTACGTAGCCTGGAGGATGGGACACTAGTTGATGAAGGTGTTGGAGTTGAAAATTTCTTCTGACCCTGCGAGCGATTTCCACCACCCAATTTCTATTGAGAAAACTCATAGTTTCCAGTCCTAGCCTTCTTGTTCTCCTTGGCATGTTCCCTAAGCTAATCACCCTCAACCTGCTGAGCATGAGTCATAAGCCTCGAGAGTCTCATATCTCCCAGCAACATAACATTCCTATATTCTGTTTCCACCAAGTCTGACACTTCATAAAGAAACTTGTTCATTTGGGCCCGAGAATCAGCCACCATGTGAGGAGCATACCTGGAGAGTTGGGTAAACTTGAGCCCATACTCTTGGACCATCATGCTACCTTGCCTTAAGTTTATAAATTCCTGAGCTTTTACCTCCCTTAGCTCTCTTGGGAAACACCTGTCCAGAAAGGTCTCACTAAAGCAATCCCAAGAGATAGGAGTTGCATTTGTACCCATGTTCTCTTTCCACTGAGTATACCATATATGAGGTACATCCTTAAGTTGGTAAGATGTTAACTTAACCCGATCATTCCCAATTACCTGCATCACTTCAAAGATCTTCTTGACCTCATCAATGAAGTTTTGGGGATCTTCTCCAACTTGCAATCCTAAGAACTCTGGCAGATTCATCCTAACAAAATCCTGAACTCTAGCTGCAACTGACCCAATATTAGCATTTGCCTGAATTGGAACCCGTTGATTGTTTTGGTTGGCCACACTCTGAGCCAACATCTGAATGGCGTTACGAAATTCTGCATTCAAAACTTCTTGATCTGGGACTGGAGGAGTTGTGTTTGCATTCCTGGCATTCGCATTCCTGGTATTAGCTCTACGAGGGGGCATGATCATTGAAATGTTAAACGTCGAGTTAGAACGGAATTAGATCATACTTTACGCACGATAAGAGTAACAAGAAAATGAAGATTTTTCCTAAAATACTTTGTAGCCTCCCTCTCATTAGATCTAGTGCACTTCACACCCATGAAAAAGACTCTACTTAGTGTGACTTTTCAAACATCCTAGGACTCTTAAACCTAGGGCTCTGATACCAAGTTTGTCACACCCCGAGTTACCCCCGAGACGCAGACACGGGACCTAGGATCACAAGTGACCCCAAACTAACCCTACTGCCATAAACATGAGCATACTAAAGATAAACTGAGAAATAAAATGGATGCTGAAGCTAATCATAAATAAATCTGAAATGATGGAGGATACCCATATACTAAAACTGAATATCAAATCTGAGAGTTGAATACAAAAGAAACATCAAACTAAAATACTAAGCTGAATCTAACTATGTCTGAAAATAGCCTCTACCTGACTAGAAGTGCTGGGACATGCCCAGCTAAGTCTAGCAAAACTGAAACTAAAACAATGAAAACTGAAGATAACATGACTATTGTCCTTGAAGAATGAGGACTCACCACTAATACTGCTGAACTAGAGATCGGGAACCGATGTAAGCGTGATCTTGGATGCTGAGAACCTGGACCTACATCACAAGAACATGTAGCGCAGAGTATGCATCAGTACTTGAAAGGTACTGAGAATGCAGGATAGAGTAAAGCTGAAATAAACATATAACTGAACAAGCAATAAAGCAAGAGTATAATCTGAACATGATATAGATACTAAATACTGAGCTGACTGAATGCAATGACCAAATTTATAACATACTAAGACTGAATACTTATTGTACTGAAATGTGATCAATGCAATAGAATCTGACTGAACTATTGGAGCTACTAATAACCGATAATAAAACCACATGAGCTAAATGTGGAGTCTGTTGTATACGCCCCATCGAGAGGACCCAATATACTCGACCAAAGGTATAGAAGCATGCTGGCATGATCACTAAAATGATGCCCACAGAGGGGATTTACAACCTACGTGGTTCATAGTTCTAGGACTATATGGGTGACTAACCCTAGTCTAACTCGGTATTATGCTACTCCTAATAGACTAAGTGATTAACATATTATGATTGAATTACTGTAATTTACTGGATAGCTCAAAACTGCCATGCAAACTGAGAATGCACATTAATATACTGATAATGACACATTCAAGACTGAGGCATGTATGTCTGAAATACTGAAATATCTGACCTAGCATGTGTAATTCAAGAACTAAATAAATACATAGCTAGGGTTCTAAAATTCATGCAATAAATGAAGTAATAACATGATAATCTGATTTGGAACATGTAAATAACTAATTCATGATAATCTGCTGAAGTTCTAGAAACCCTAGGTCTAGTTGATAGTAGAGAATTAAGAATCTGACCGAAATCTAGGGACCTAATGGGTGAAAGGAATCCACTAGTGAAATCCCACATACCTGGTGACGAATTCCATGGAGAAATCTTTCAATTTCAGGGCTGGAACTAGAGGAAACTTGTTGCGTTCTTGAACTTAGGGTTGCTCGACCCTTTCTCCTCTTTCGCTTTTAATTTTCTAAGTTTTGATTAATGATCTGACTTTGGTAAGTTCTAGTTTTGTTTCTAGGCTAAAACTAATCAAAACCACGTATTTTAGGGTTAAAATGACATAGTTTAGGGATCCAACAAAATAGAAAAAGACCAAAAGACCCCTAACTTAAAGTTGCAGATGGGTTGACCACTTTCACGGACTGTGAAAGGGACCACGGATCATTAAAGCCCTCGTGGTCTTCACTTGGTCCTGTGGTTCTGAAGGCTTGGTCCACGAGCCACTACCACGGCTCGTGTGGAGGACCACGGACCGTGAAGGTAGCTGTGGTCCTCACTTGGGCTGAGGTCTGGAGGCTCAATTCTAGGGGGTTTCTGGTTAGGCTCCACGGACGCCCCCACGATCCATCTTCAGTACCACGGACCATGAAGCTCCCCATGGTCCTTACTTTGGGTGAGGGGTGCCTGAGGGATAGGCTAGGGACACTACTGCTTCGACTCAACGAGCGCCACCACGGCTCGTCATCAAGACCACGTCCCGTGAAGGGTCCCATGGTCTGATGTATGGGCCTAGTGGGATTCAAGTCAAGACCACGAGCAGGTCAACGGATCGTGGACCCTTTCGCGATCCGTGAACCCTGTCGTGGTTCACTGCTTCAGGTAAGTTCTGGAAAACATTTCTAGGTCTGGTTTTCGAGGTGTTACAGGTTCAATGTATCCCACTCCGTCCCAAATACTACAAGATCAGAACGGACCGAAACAGTAACTTGAATGGACCGGAACGATACCGATACAACCCGGATCGATGCCCAGCCTTAGTACCACCCGATCTTTGATGCTCATACTTCACTTGCTGACAGCTCAAACACTTGGCCAAAAAGTCCACAAAGCCTCTCTTTACACCATACCAGAAATAATGTTGCTTCTAATCATGATACATCTTAGCCGCTCCAGGGTGAATAGATTTTTAAGAACAATGAGCCTCTTCCAATATCATACGCATCTAACCACCCACTCTAGGCACACAAATATGACCACAAATCCTTAAAACTCCCTCGAGATAAAGAGAAGCCGACTTAGCTTCACCATACTTTATCCCAAATCACTCTCAACTTGTCATCCTCAAACTAGTGGGCACGAATATGATCCATCAAAGTAGACCTAGCCTCAACAAAGGCTAAAACATGGTGAGGTGTAGAAATATCAAGTAGAACCAACTGTATATCCAATGACTAAACCTCCAAGGCCAAAGTTCTCTCCCCCGCCTTAAGAAAGGATAAGCTACCCATACTAGGAGTCTTCTGGCACAAAGCATATGTTACCATGTTTGCCTTTCCCAGATGATAAACAATGGTGAAGTCATAGTCTTTCAACAATTACAACCATCTAAAATGCCTCATGTTTAAATTTGGCTGAGAAAAGAGATACTTAAGGCTACGATGATCGCTAAAGATCTCACAATGCACACCATAGAGATAATGTCTCCATAACTTCAAAACGAGGACCACTGTCGCTAACTCAAAATCATGAGTAAGGTAGTTCTTCTCATGTACCTTCAGCTGACAAGAAGCATAGGCTATAACTCTCCCATTTTGCATCAATACTCCATCTAGACAAATAACTGAAGTATCACAAAATCAAATTCCACACCCTCATCGGGTAGTGTTAAGATAGGTGTTGAAATGTAAGATCTCGTACTTTTTCCTCTATTCTTGCATAATATATGTAGCGTAGTATGGCATTGTTATATGAGGTGTATATGACTTGGTATCATACATTGGATATTAAGATTGATAATGGGTGGCAATATGAAGGAACTAAACTAAAGTCTAAGGTCAAAGGTACCCCTCAAATAAAGTTCAGGATTAAAGAAATGGCTTGGGAAGAACTTCACCCGTTTGAAAGGTTTAAATTATCACATACCTTGGGGATAAGACTATGAGTGTCTAACTTGCTAATAATAGTGTGTTACAAGGTATTATAATAGCACAATGGTCATATTTTAAGTTTTGAAGTCAAGAAAATTAGCGAAACTAAGGTCGGCAAAAGTTATCGAAGTTTCTCTAATAATATTTTCTTAACTTTGGGTCAAATGTATTGGATGTTTTCCCCCAATATATAGAGATTTATAAGTCACATAACCTATCAAATCGAATGCCTACGAGTCTAGTTTGTAACGCACAAAACCCCATATCCAACCGACATCCTAGTAAAAAGTTATGAGGGTTTTACTACGTACTGCTGGGGCAGAATTTGGGTTGCGATCTGGGTCGGGTCAAAAATATGGTATGTCGTCTTACTCGACGTTTTAAGCTATAAAAAAATTAATTTCACTCCCTAAATAGAAGGAAAACTGAAGAAAGGGTTCTAATGGAGTTCTTGCACGATGAAGGTTAGTTTTTGACGATTTCTACCATTAAAGGTTGCCCTCGTGCCTAGAAACGTGATATCTACACGTGGCAATCAATTTCCCCTTGTATGAGCTGAGTTTGGAACTAGTTTTTGAAGATATAAATTGGTAGTTATTGGTGTGTATTCAAGGTTTACACTTGGTTTTCTAAGGTTATCATCTCGGGACTCTTTTATGATTGCTTTAATAAAGTTCTACGGATGTTTTGTAAAGTTGGGGCCATATGCAAAATCTGCCAATTTAAGATCAATTATGAATTATTTAAAGGTGTGTACCAGTTGTGTATATATAGTGTTTACGAAACTTAGAACGTAAGGAACGACTTTCGTGAAGAAACTACGGGCATTCGAGCATTCATTTGAAAAGTATGTTAAGGCTAAGCTATATCCTTCATTTTAGCACCACTCTTGTGAAATTCCTAAAACGCCAAATGTGATATTTTGCTATTTTCTTGCTAGAAAGACCTTTTGTGAAAGGCATTGAGATCTCAGCTGAATTATTTTCATAATTCTATTATTTTAATAATCCACTCGTTCGGATAAATAGAGTATTCGACATCTACATGCCATTTTATCAGTTTCCTTGATTTTATGTCCACATGTACGAATTCATATTATTCTTTAGGTGATGAGACTTAAAATACAAGAGGCAGAGGTGTTGTCTTTCATAGTATGGCAGAGTCTTCCTTTGTGACTGAAATGAAAAGGTGGCAACCTGAAGATCCTAAGCTTAGGAAATTGAGGGAAAGGATTCCACAGCAGCAACAACCTTTATTTGAGCTAACTAGAGATGGTGTCCTTAGATACCAAGGTCGCTTATGTGTATCGACAGTTGGAGAGCTCCATACAAAGATTCTTTTAGAGGCCCATTATTCTAGATATCAGCTCACCCTAGAGTGATGAAGATGTATCGGGACCTTCGACAGATCTATTAGTGGAATGTCATGAAAAAAGATATTGTGGAGATAGTAGCTGAATGTCCCAACTGTCAACAAGCTAAAGTAGAGCATCAGAGGCCTGGAGGCCTAACCCAGTATATTGACCTTCCATTATGGAAATAGGATATGATAAATATGGACTTCACCACTGGATTGCCTCGCACTCCACGAAGGTATGATTCTATTTGGGTAATTATCGATAGGCTGACAAAATCAGCTCATTTCTTCCCAGTTAGGACAACATATTCAGTTGAAGATTATGCCATGCTTTACATTCAGGAGATTGTTCGCCTTCACGGAGTTCCATTATCTATTATCTCAGATCGAGGAGCTCAATTTACAACATATTTTTGGAGATCAGAAGGGTCTAGGCACTCAGGTAAATCTTAGCACCGATTTTCATCCACAAACTTATGGACAGGCAGAACATACTATTCAGACCATTGCAGATATGTTACGTGTTTGTGTGCTGGTTTTTAAAGGAAGTTGGGATCAACATCTACCTCTTATCGAGTTCGCTTATAATGAAAACTTTCAAGCTAGTATTCATATGGCCCCTTACGAAGCACTATACGGGCGGAAGTGTAGGTCACTGATCGGTTGGTTTGAGCTCGGGGAAGCAGAGTAGGTCTCAATCTAGTCCAACAAACGATTGAAAAGGTTAAGCTTATTAAAGATCGACTTCAAACAGCGCAATGTCGGAAGAAGTTTTATGCAGATGTTTGACGATGGAACTTAGAGTTTGATGTAGAAGATTGGGTTTTCCTGAAAGTATCACCTATGAAGGGAATCATGCGATTCAGAAAGAAAGTTAAGCTCAGTCCTAAGTACGTTGTACCGTATAAGATTATTCTGAAGATCGGTATGGTGGCATACGAGCTTGATTTGCCTTCAGAATTGGAAGTATTCCATCATGTATTTCATGTATATATGTTGTGTAAGTGCATTGGAGATACTTTACGTATTATGCCCATTGAAAATGTTTGTATCGTTGAAGATTTATCTTATGCAGAGGTACCAATAGCGAGTTTAGATCAGCAAGTAAGAAGCTTCGAACTAAAGAAGTAGCTTCTGTGAAAATGTTATGGAGAAATAACAAAGTTGAGGAAATGACTTGAGAAGCGGAAGAGTAAATGAGGAAGGAGTACCCCCAACTGTTTACGACTTAAGGTGAGTCACATTTAGATAACTGACAATTATTTCTTCACAACAACTTAATTAGATTTTAAGTAGCTTCAAAGTGCAATTTATATGTCTTCTTACGAGATAGCTATACGAAGCTTAGTAGTTAAAATTTTCAGAATTTGACTTTTGGTTTGCGACTGAAACAAATATAGACTCGCAAATAAAGTACTATGGTAAAAAAAAAACTCAACCAAAGAATTGTCTAGATCCATTCGCGGGCAAATGTTCATAAGGGGGGAGAATTTAAGATCCCGTACTTTTTTCTCTATTCTTGCATAATATATGTGGTGTAGTATGGCATGGTTATATGAGGTATATATGAATTGGTATCGTACATTGGATATTAAGATTTCAATTGGGTGGCAATATCAAGGAACTAAACTAAAGTTTTAGGTCAAAGGGACCCCTCAAACAAAGTTCAGGATTAAAAAAATGGCTCGGGTCACCCGTTTGAAAGGTTTAAATTATCCCATACCTTGGGGATAAGCTATGAGTGTCCATCATGCTAAGAATAGTGTGTTACGAGGTATTATAACAACACAAGGGTCGTATGTTAAGTTTTGAAGTAAAAAAAAATAGCAAAACTAAGGTCGGCAAAAGTTATCAAAGTTTCTCTAATAATATTTTCTTAACTTTGGGTCAAATGCCTTGGACGTTTTCTCCCAATATATAGATATTTAGAAGGCTCATGACCTATCAAATAGAAGGCATATGAATCTAGTTTGTAATGCACAAAATCTTGTATCCAACCAACATCGGAGTAAAAAGTTATGAGGGTTTTACTACGGACTGCAGGGGCAGAATCTGGGTCGCGATCTGAGTCGGGTCAAAAATATGGTATGTCGGCTTACTCGAAGCTTTAAGCCATAAAAACATTTATTTTCACTACCTAAACATAAAGAAAGTTGAAGAAAGGGTTATAATGGAGTTCTTGCGCGATGAAGGTTAATTTTTGATGATTTCTATCATTAAAGGTTGCCATTGTGCCTAGAAATGTGATCTCTACACGGTGCAATCGTTTTCCCCTTGTATTAGCTACGTTTGGAGCTAGTTTTTGAAGATATAAATTGGTAGCTATTGGTGTTTCTTCAAGTTTTACACTTGGTTTTCTAAGGTTATCATCTCGGGACTCTTTTATGATTGCTTTTATGAAGTTCTACGGACGTTTCATAAAGTTGGGGCCATATGGCAAATAAGCAGATTTAAGCTCAATTATGAATTGTTTTTAGGTGTGTACCAGATGTGCATATATAGTGTTTGTGAAGCTTAGGACGTAAGAAACAACTTTCGTGAAGAAACTACGGGCATTCGACCGTTCATTGGAAAGGTATGTTAAGGCTAAGCTTTGTCCTTCATTTTAGCACCACTCCTGTGAAATTCCTAAAATGTTGAATGTGATATTTTGTTATTCTCTTGCTAGA
This sequence comes from Solanum chiquidenum, assembly GCA_029582725.1. NCBI lineage: Eukaryota > Viridiplantae > Streptophyta > Magnoliopsida > Solanales > Solanaceae > Solanum > Solanum chiquidenum. Next base: position 11,843 of record JAJOOS010026693.1, read on the forward strand.
AAGACCTTCTGTGAAAGGCATTGGGAGCTTAGCTGCATTATTTTCATGATTCTATTATTTTGATAATCCACTCGTTCGGATAAACAGAGTATTAGACATCTACATGTCAGTTTATCGGTTTCCTTGATTGTATGTCCACATGTATGAATACATATTCTTCTTTGGGTGATGTTATTTAAAATATTATGGGAGACCCTTATTATTTTTAACCATCCCTCTTTCCCCACTAAAGTTATTATGAAAAATCTTTAATGTAACTCACGATCTTCAAAACTATCAAATATAACTTAAATGTTTAAACTATTAGGATACTTGATTTTTGAAATATATATTATATAAATTATCTAGGAACCAAGTATAGGAACTATGTAAATCACATTAAACTTGCTATGAATATCTGCAAGGTTAAGTTATCTTTCTAAAATTCGAGTTAAGTTTTCAAGCTAATTTGGAAGAACATATGAGGTCCCATGAGATGGTTACATGTCATACGAAAGTTATTACAGGGTTATGAGAACAAGACTACAAATGGTCCATGATTGGCAACATGACAACGGTAACATATAAATGTTACAAATTCATGACATGACATGCTATGCATTCTACTCCCGAGCTATAATCGGGAGGTATGGAGCATGTTTTTCATAAACTTAGGAGCAATTTAAAAGTCGTTGGACTAATTGAGGTAAGATTTTAAGGAAGTAGATTCTTAAGGAAAATTTTTGGTTCTCAATAGAAAAATATAATGAAAATTCTTCTCATACCTACACTCAGGGATCTCTTATTTCACCTTCTAAGCTAATATATTACTCACTCAATCAATTGCATGTTTAAAAGTAGTTTCTTACTTATGTCCTTGATTTCAGTTATAATTGATCCGACCAAAAACCTAGACATGACTAGAAAATTATACATACTTTAAAGTTATACAATGTTTTTTATTGTAATAGTCCATCATTTCTCTCATTTCAAAGTTTTTTGATGTCCCTCTACCTCTAGGGATACACATTTTCATTGGATCTGCTTACAGTTTTATTTGGCTTCTCAGCCTACTCTTGTGTTTCTAGCAAATTACTGAATCTCTATAAATTAGCTGGTATCAAGTCTTGTGAAATGATTTAATTAGTTCCTTAATTATGAAGAAAAATTTTTTATGTTGGTTATAAGTTTCATTCTTTATAGTTTTGTAATGAGGTATGGTCATTTTCTCTTATGCACCACAAGTAAATTAGTTAATGCTAAGCTAAGTTGCGAGTGATACTGGATTCATAGTAGTTGTTGCTAATAGTTGGAAGAACTTCTCATTTTTTATAACAAATTATAGTATAATTTATCACTTTATGAGCCTATAATGTATCAATATCAAACCTACTTCAGATTTTTATTTTGTTTTTGTTTTTGATAAGGTAAACATTTTTGTGGCTATGTTGAGAATGATATTGGTAATTCATGTTTTTAGTTCATAATATGCAATATGTTTTAGTGTTTCCTTGTTAATATTGTAATTAAATTTGGTAAGAGTTGATTTTTGATTTGGTATGTTTGACCAGGAGTGAGGACTCCCTGGTGGTATAAGTAAGGAGTTGGACGAAATCAAGACACACCCATTTCATCATCTCAGTCTTTTTTTGTGCAAAGAGGTAGAAAAAATTATGTCAAGATTTGATTCTTTTCCTGACTTTTGAATTGATAAGCTTGAAATATAATGTAACTTGGACTTTCTTCTTTCCTTTCAATTCTAACTTATGATGATATGTTCCTTTAGAGTATTGCGTTATCTAAATTCTCTCCAAATTATTTTACTAGAAAAACATATTTTGTGTCACAAAGTGGAGAATGAAACAAATATATTAAAAATTAGTTCAAAGAATAGGAAATGCTTTCCTGTAAGTCTTAACGTAGGGGAGAGCACAATAAGCGCATGTAGCTCACCGGATAGAGAGTCTCTTTCCTAAGTAGAAAGTCATAGGTTCGACCCCTACTTGGCGTGTTACCCTTAGCTCTTTTTTCCCAAAAACAAATACATATGAGAGAACAACGAATGAATTTTATCCCTTCTACTTCTTCCATGAAAAAAAAGGTAGTATTTCCTTGGTAAATAACGTCTTGAAGTGAAGCGAAGGCATTTGAAGGGAAAAAATGATGAAAAGAACTTGAGGGAACTTCTGGTGAGTCGTTAGCTCATTGAGCTTTCCCCTATGATTTTTTTTTGGATTTTACCTATCATAGGATAGTTTTTACCATTGTGTGGTGATTTCGTTTGTCAATTGAATTTAAAGCGTGTTTGCCCCACTTTCCGGAGATAAACTAAGCTCCTCTTTTGTTGTCAAGGTGCATGACAACATTCTGCAAAGAAGTGATAATTAAAGAGCTAATGTGGTGTTAATAGAAAGAGAGATGTGGCCAGTTTAATTTAGCAACAGGCAAAGACAACCTGGTTGCTGGCTATAGAGTTGTTTAAGAGGACTGAAGCACTTCTCTGTCGGCGAGTGCAATTTGCGCTACACGACCAGTCCACAAGGAGCCAATTAAAGCAGGAGCCTCTCACATGATGACATGAGTCTGCAGGTAAGTTACCAAATGTGTGTAAAATAATTGTAGGTGCAACAACAAATAAAAGTGAAAAAAATACTAACAGTAGCAGTCGGACTAACATGCAGAGAATTTGAAAATTGCTCATATCATGAGAATAATCTAGATGACCAGGCCTATTGTATTGACGGGAGAGCCTCTACCTCATTGACCATATCCTCTCGGTGCTAAGCATTATTTCCCAATTATACATAATTAGTCTTGAATTGCATTTACATGTGTGAAGGAATACTTTGCCATTCATTCAATACAACTCATAAAATAGCTCATAGATTTAATATAGTGAGAATGTACTTTCAACCTTAGAATCAACATTAACATGTGAGCAAGCCTTTCACATTATTATTTATAGTGTTTTATGAGAATAGTCTTTCAATCAACACAACAACATTATCATCATCCTAGACAATTCATACATAATCAAGTGTAAGGGTAAGGGGAAAATGACCTTTCAACAATACCTCAATTTACACAATAGTCATAGGATCTTCACTTTCTAAGTGAATCATAAGTTCATACACAACTTTCATCAACGTGTCCAAACCTTCACAATTTACCCCTTCAAGGGTCATTAATCATGTCTCACAATCACACTTAGAAATACCACTTTAAGCATGAATAAAACAAGATTCAATAACTAAAATAGCATAGACACAATTCATAGTACTCATCTTGCATCAATACACCCATCACAATTCATGAAATTGGGGTCATGGGGTAATTCATGGGTTCTTGGGGAATATTACTATAAAAATCACCATTAAACATCAAATCATCCATAATATAAGACAATTAACCCAATGAAATCATTTTTAGGAAGAACCCATGGCTAAAATGAAAACCCTAGTTTTTGAACAATTTACCAATTTCGAAATTAAGAGTTGAAGGGCTTTATGGAAGCAAACTTTCCATAAATCAAGACTCCCATACCTTGATTGAAGCTTTACCCACGAATTGGAGTTGAGAAGATGGATTCTTGAGCCCTATTCTTCAAGTTCTTGAGCTTCTTCAATGGAGGAACTCTAGAGAGAGAAATATTGGAGAGGAGAGGAAGATGAACTTTTTATTTTGAAGTGGGTGTTTGTGAAAGTGATTTATTATGGGAGTATTTTAATATAAAATACCTTATATAGTTATTTAGAAATAATATAAAATATACCCACTTCTTAATTTAACTTTAAAAAAATATTTACGAAAACACCCCTTGCCCACATGAACTTGCCAAAAAAAACTAAGGCAAAGTCCAAGGGAGCTTTTAAGGTCCTTGAAGTGGTCCACTAGCCTTGGACCCTCCCTTGGCCTTGTGCCTTTTGCTTTTTAAAGTTAAGGCATGTCCATGAGGGTGTTTAATAACTTCAAGTACCTTATATATTTTTAATTAAAGGTAATATAGAATATACCCATTTAATTTGGACTAAAAATGAAAATTACGAAACTACCCTTAATGCCTTCCACGTGGACAGTCCTAAAAAAACTAAGGCAAGTACCAAGGGAGCTTTTAAGGTCCCTGGAGTGGTCTGCCAGCCGTGGACCCTTTCTTACACTTGTGCCTTAAGCTTTTTAAAACTAAGGCATGTCCACAAGGGTGTACACAAGCACTTGACCCTCACTTGCACACGTGCACTGCCTAGGCGCGCTAAGGCAGCCCCCACGCGAGGTGTTCCACGTGCAGTGGGGTCCTCCACGGTCCTTGGACCCTCACGTGGACTGACCTCATGCCAAAATTGGCTAAGGAAAAGTCCACGATGGACTTGTACGGGCAGTGGAGGCCTTTCACGGGCCTTGAAGTCTCACGTGAACTTGGCTCTTTGCCTATACAGCTAAGGCATTGGTTCAAGGAGGCTTCTAAGGGTGGTGAAGGCTTTCACCTTCCTTGAAGCCTCCCTTGAACAATGCCTTTTGCCCACACGTCTAAGGCAAAGTTCAAGAGTGCTTCTAAGGGTAGTGAAGCCTTTCGCCTTCCTTGAACCCTCCCTTAAACTTTTATTTAGTCAAATTTTAGGACTATTTTATAACTCCAATTTATGCATAAACTTTTACGATTCATACGTTATGCTCTAGTTTCACCTATCAATATTTTGGGTGTTACAGTCATTTTTGTCGAAATTTTTCATGGAAGTCCGTTAAAATCTTAGCTATAGATCCAATTGGTCCCGGTGGCCATACCGGGCCATTTTCAAGGTCAAGCAAGCCCCAGAGTAGGTAAACCCCTCATTTTGCCAATTTTCGTGTGCTAATAGTCCATGAATTTTTAGTGATCCAAAATTTTGACTTTATTTTTACCGAAATTTTTCATGGCCGTCCGTTACAACCTTAGCTATGGAGCCATGAGTCGAGAAATCTTGAGATGAGAAGTATCATTGAGTTCTTGAGTTGAGTAGTTCATGCCCATAAAACTGCATGAACCCTCTGAGTCGAGTATTCTTGAGATGAGTAGTATCATTGACTCCTTGAGTTCTAGAGTTGCTGAGTTCCAAGTATTGAGTTATGTGCATGATTATTGAAAACCTTGAATTCAGTCGTTCACGTCCATAATTTGGCATAAACCCTATTTTAAGATGTCTTTTTATAAATTGTTTTAAAAATTATTTTAAAGACTTGAGCACTGAGTTGAGGAAGAGTAGAGATGAGTTCATTTTCTTTAAAATGATATATGGGAACTAAGTATTCTCAAGAGTAAATATTCTTACATTTAAGATGAGATGAAACTGAGATTTCCAAAAGAGTTTTGAACAATTTGAGTACCATCTCTTTTAAGAGAATTGATTTTGAGTAATAATCTCAAAACACAGAAAGAGTGGTGTTTTTTTAAAAAACATATGAGCTGGTATATTTTGGGAGTAGTATTGAGCATCGATATGGGGGAGAATTCATACAAATCACAGTCCCCATAAATCATGTAGCCAACGTGGGTAGAAAGGGTCATATATTTTAGATGATTCCTTATTACTTTTTTAGCAAAGACTAATGGATCCACTTAGTAGTAGGTTTTATACCATGGCAAAGTATATGACAGTTCTGGCAGCGTGGGCTAGACATTCTATCATCACATAGCTCATAGTGATGGTTGTCGGTTAGAGAATCTCCCACAGTGTTATATTGTATTTTTATATACAAATTGAGTTATTATTGTATTCTTCAATACATTGAGTTGCTATCTACTGTTTTAAAAGCTTTCCATATATTGCATCTTTTATTGTTGCTTTATCCAGAGTTGAGTATCCAGAGTTGAGTATCTTATTGTTGAGTTGAGCCTTATTTCTCTGAGTTGAGTTGAACTATGTTTCACTAAGTTGATTATTTTGTTATTGAGTTGAGCCCTATTTTCTCTGAGTTGAGTTGAACTATGTTTATTTGAATTGAGTTAAGTTGAGTGAGTTGAGAAGAGGTAAGTATGTTTCTTTTCCATCAGATCAATTTTATGTTTATTCTTTAGAATTCCCCTTACATGCTCGTACATTTCATGTACTAATGTCATTTGGTCTGCATCGTCTTATGATGCAGATACAGGTATTCAGGGTCATCAACAGAAGCTTCGTTGATATCACTTGCCGTTCGAGTTAGATATGGTGAGTCTCCTTGCTTCCGAAGGATTCCATTTATTTTTCAGTTTTGTCAGGATGTCGTGGGTCTTGTCCCGACTTCCATCCTTGTCATTTAAAGGCTTCATAGATAGACAATAGAGTTTGAGAAGTCTGTTCATTTATTTTGTTAAATGTTTTAAGGACTTGAGTTGACTATTTTGGCTAGTTGAATATTCTATTATATTCAGAGTTAATCATTTGAGTTAAAGCTTTGTATCTGAATTCAAGGAATTTTATCCAGTTTTAAGTTTTGTATGCTTGAGTTAGTTTTCGCTCGTAGTTAGCCAGGATGAGGGTTCGATTGGGGATCAGAAATGGTTCTCGAGTGACAACCACGTTCAGGGTGTAGGCTCGGGTCGTGACATGCATAATCTGGAACAAACGAAATTGGATAATGTAAAATAAAATAGGATGGTTTCTCCGATGGCTCTTCTTCTGGCTCTACAGTTTGTTCCTAAAAAATTTGCATGTTTTTTATGTCTTAACTCAGATGAAAATATAATTAATTGTATTATAGCCATTGTGTGAGTTTGGATGACTTAAATTTAGGATAAAGAAGCACAATTCATATGATTACCTCTGTAGCACGCATGGATTAGCTGGTTTTGGGAGACTTGGATTGTTAGTTTATTTGTTCTTTTTTTTTTGCCTAATTTTGAATTGCAATTGTAGCCAATTTCCTTGGAAAATAGCCACCATTGATTATTGTTATAGCCTTCAATTAATTGTTTGTTTTCCCACTCTACATAAATTATTGTTATAGCCCTCAATTAATTAAACATAAGTCATTGATATCAATATTAGACATGTGACATTTGACACTCATTCAAGAAATAATTTGGGGAAATAAAGATGATAGTTAAATCCCTTTTTCTATAAATATGATTCTCCTAACACTATAAGAATTGATTCCCAAATATTGATAAGCTAAAATAAAGG
>JAJOOS010026696.1:0-11553 GCA_029582725.1 Solanum chiquidenum
AGTTCTTTTGAGGTTTTGACATTACTGTACACATTGTACAGATCATCCTGCAGGCCACTCAAAATATAATTTTTACACAAAAAATCAGAATGTGTCCATGCTTCTGTTACCAAGAATCGTTCTTCAGGCGGAGTTTCATCCGACATAACATGAACGTTCTCATTAATGAACCTCTGCAGACTCAACATAGTCAGATAGAAGAACATCTTTGCTGTCATCTCTTGAAGTCGACTCTAGAAAACTTTGCAGGTTTCTCAGCCGGTGCTAGGGCAGCAGTTGAATGATTGTGTGCAACCGATGTTGTTGCAGTACTTACTGTTTCAGTATTTACTTGACTTGAATTAGTCATTTTTCTATCACAAATGGCAGACAATTTTAGTATGTGAAATACTAACAGTAAAGAATAAATCTTTACACAAACTGTTTCTGATTTAACGATAAAGTTTTTATGTTCTTTTAATCGTTAATCGAATGAATTTTAAAAATTCAAACAGAGTAGAAAACCATAAAGGTTTTAATCTCCAGAAACCTCAAATACAGAAACTTATAAATTTCTTAAGATTGTTATCTCCTGTATTCAGTTTAGTCAAAAATAAAGAAACAGAAAAAGATGAAAAAGACAGAATGATTTTTAATCTGAGTCCACAGAAACCACTGTGTTTCCTTAAGAAATTTAATCCCCTCACTATTAATTCCTTCCAAGATAAAACAGATTACCCTGTTAAAGAAGTAGCGGTACCTCAAACTTCAATAACTTCAGCGAACGCAAGAACATCAACAAGAGCACACACAGACTCAGTCGATCAACAATTTTGTTTATGTAAGAAAGTATGTAGAGAGGAAAAAAATTTCAGTGTTGAAAAACGGAAAAAAACATCTCTATTTATAGCCATTTACAACAAGGAACGCGTCTGTTCAGACAATTCTGTTAAGACCTGTTTTTTCCAGAACGTTATGTCTTTTGGGAAAAATAATGACTTTTCGGAAGGAACAGGTCCCTTTAGAACGTTATTACCGTTGCACATGAATTTCAAATAAATTCCGTTGCGCCAAATTAATTCTGTTATTTAACTAACATTCTGAATTAATTTATAAGAGAAAAGAAATGAATTAACAAGATTGATTAAATAAATTTTATCCAAAATGCCTCTCTTATGCTGGAAGGTTGCAATTGATAAAAGTAGTTTTATTTGGAGTCCAGATCTACTGGAGTCAGTTGTTCCTAATGCCAAAGAAAGTGATTAAGATGATCGAGGCTATATTGTAGAAGCTACCTGTGGTCTGGTGAAGCTAATGTCACTAAAATAGCCTTGGTAGCCTGGGATAAAGTGTGTCTACCTACCCAAGAGTGCAGGGGGATTGAGCAAACTAAATTTGAAAATATGGAATCAAGTAGCAATATGTAAGCTACTTTGGGAATATGGATACACACTACGTAAAGGGAAAAGACATTTTTACCATGGAGATTCCCAAACAGGCAGCATGGATAACTAGGAAAATTGTTCATATGAGGAAATATTGGCAAGAATGGGGGAGATACCCGAAGCTTAATCATTGGAGGAAAATTCCACTTGTCTACTGCTTACAAGAGAGTCAGAGCAGAAGTGAACAACGTTGCATGGAATAAACTGTTATGTCATAATATAGCTGAACCTAGACACAATTTCATCTTATGGCTGAGTCTACGGGGAAACTAAGAACTAAAGATTTACTCTTGAGATGGGGACTTAATGTAGATCCTGTTTGCATTTTCTGCAGCACTAAAGTCACCTATTTTTCAAGTGCCAGTTTACAAAAGATATATGGAGCGACATACTCAAATGGTAGAAAAAGATCACTAGTACATGAAGTTGGGTGCAATAAAATTCCAGAGGCAAAGATCCAAGGAAGATGATACTTTCTGTTGGGCTATGGCCGATGTTCTAGCCAAAGGCTCATGGCCTGATCCTACTTGAAAAATGATTGAAATTATTCTCTTTATTTGCTTTCCAATTCTATTAGGAAAATGATTGGAATAGTAGTTCTATTTGGAGTTGGTTTTGACTTTGTAAGGAAAAACACAACTCTATAAATAGAAGATGGTTTTGAGAGAATAATTCAATTGCTCATTAGTATTGTCTTTGAACATTAAGACATAAGAGAGGTTTTTGAGAGAGCTTTCAACAAGAGAGAAGAGAGAATAAAAATGGTTCTTTTGTTTCAGTCTTTTTTTCTCAAACCAGCAACCTCCAAATCACGTTTTATGATTAACTAACCGTTGGATCGAGCTGAATATTGACCGAGTGTTCCTGACATCTTGGTAGTTGATTTAAATGGTGGAAATTGGATTCGGAGGTCATCAAGATCCTATTTGAGGTCCCGAACAGCATCTGGGTTTGGATGGTGTTTCTTTCTATTTATCTTTTGTTGGTGTAGCTATTTTTTGTTCTCTTTTGGCACTTGTTGTGTAGCTATTAGAAGAATAGTTGTAACTCTCTTATTGTTATAGTGAAGCAATTCGTATCTTGTCGATCCCGTGGTGGTTACCTTCGGTTTGAAGGATTTTTCCACGTTAAACTTGATGTTCTTTATTTTTAGATTGTCGTTTTCATCTTTTCGTCACAACAAAATGGCAGAAAAGGATCACTGCTACATGGAGTTGGGTGCAACAAAATTCCAGAGGCAAAGATCCAAGGAAGATGATACTTAAAGCTAGTCTAACAACGGTGGTTTATGGTATATGACTGGAAAGAAATAGACGTATATTCCAGAACACAACCATGCGCAAGGAGAAAACTAGTACATCAAATGAAGCTATCTCTATGCACAAGAGCTAGGAATAGTAAGAGCGAGGTTGTTTAGGTATATAGAATCACTAAATGAGTGGTTAACTGTAGTTGTTGTCTATTTTGTTTCTAGTGGATGAGATGAGAAAGGATGGAATTGGTTAATTTCATCCTAGTTATGTAAAGAGTTCACGTGGTCATTAATAAAATGTTCCTTTAATTGCCCCAAAAACAAAAAAGTAATAAGGTGTGTAATAGATCCCCATGATAGTTTATGCGTGTAACTAATTTTTGGGGACAAGTTTAAAAAAGAATCTATGCCTTTTCCCTACAATTTTCGATAACTTTTTTATAGGTACTGATGCTTATATCAAATCAATAAATACAATTTTAATTAATTAATTAATTTTTAGTATTCTATTAAGTTTAATTTAGCAATTGTTGTAGAGCTTGAATTTTAATTATTATTCGCATAACTATGCCGCTTTTCTTCATATATTTACTTTATGTTTATGTAAGCTTTGCCAAGCTGTTTCTTTTAAAGTGGTTTTATTGAATAAAATATATTTTTTATTGTATCTTGCATTCAATCAACTTGCACATGTCTTGCGCATAGTTATTTTAAAATTTAAAGAAACTGATATTTTGTGTGTATTTCCTTCTTCATTCCTTAATTACTAAAATTATCCAAAAAGAACTAGAATAAATGAATTTTACAAATAACTACGCCATTTCAATCCCTAACGTAGGTTATGCAGTTTCATGACAACATAAAACGGGGTGGAATTGGTGGAATTTCAAATTTAATTTATTTTGAAAAATAAGTATAGGCTACTACCTTATTTATTAATCTCTCACATTTTATTTTACGCTCAACCAAATTGCACTTGTCCTGCACGTGATTATTTGTTAAATTAAAATAGATTGATGTCTCATATATATCTTCTTCCTCATTTCAGGAATATCAAAAATTTTCAACGAAAGCTAGAGTCTATTATACAAATAATTGTTTGCCTTAGTCATTCCATCTTTGAGGTTTCAAGTTGAACTTTTGTGTTTTGGCTCCAACTTTTTATATATGGCTTCTATGTGTTTATAATTACAAGTAAAGAATTAATAAGTGATGCTTCCTTTCTTTTCCTTGTAATTAGTTTTTTGAGAAAGAAATAAACTTGGCTTTAAGTTACGAAGACACATCTAAGTGTGGAGATTCTTTCTTTAAAAAGACTTGTATTTTTTATTCGAATTGAATAATAAATTTTAATAAATTTCAAATTTACTATATTTGAGAGAACTAATATATGGAATATTCTTTTTAATTAAGTAATGCCTTATGTTTTATTCATTAGTATTCAACTGTTTTGTACATAATTTACACATTCTTGTTGGTAAAAGTAGAAAATACTGATATATGTGTTGTGTGTATATTATTTTGAGGAAATTTTATAAATAGCAAAGAGATTAAACTTAATAATTTTTTTAGCTATAATTTGCTTAATTACACTCCATATCTATAGTTTTGTTTGCTATGAGTATTTCCGTTTGTATATTTCGCTTGCAATATACAAACAAGGTAAGTATATACAAATTCTGTATTTATATATTTAGGATTTTTTCTAGAACTTATACAAATCAAATGTATCAACAAATCATATATAAACAAAATAAACAAATCGTCTACAAATAGATAGGGTAAACTTATACAAATTCTGGATTTATACAATTAGGAACCGAATTATACAAATTCTGGATTTATACAATTAGGAACCGAATTATTCAAATTCTGAATTTATACAATTAGGAACCGAATTATATAAATTCTGAATGTGGCACGCATAAATATGGTTGTATGTTAGTGGCGAAAAGTAAATTTTCAAACTATAGCCATATTAAATAATTAACTAATATATATTTGCTTAGCCGCATAATTTTCCCTACTTTATTTCTTCCTCATCACTTCCTCGATTACTGAAAATTATCCAAAAAGAACTTGAACAAATAAATTTTACAAACAATTAAGGTCATGCAGTTTCATGAAAACATAAAAATATTGATGGAACAAGTGGAATTTCAAATTTAATTTATTTTTAAAAAATAAGATATGGCTTACTGCCCTATAATAATCTCTTACATTTTATTTTGCATTTTACCAAATTGCACATGTCTTTGCACATAAATATTTGTTAAATTAAAGCAAATTGATGTCTCACGTATATTTTCTTTTTCATTCACTGAATACCAAAACTTTTCAACAAAAAACAATAACTAGAATTTATTACACAAAGCAATTGTTTGTCTCGCTCATTCCATTTTGTGATTTCAAGTTTGATGAAAGTTTGGTAAGTGCTCATTATATGAAAGAATTTTCACTTGACATCAAGAGTTAATTAGAGTGTTTCAAGAGAGTATGAAAACCAAGAATCAATATAAAAAAACATACATTATGTTTTAGTATCCTTTTGGTAATAGTATGGTGTACATAAATTAAGGTCATTTACGTTTTTTCTTATCTTAGTTAATCCTAGTTGTATAAATCGGATAGAATAGAGATTATTTGAGTAGGCAATATTTTAGTTGAACACTTTTGGTGAGAGAGACGAGCGAGATAGGAGAGAGAAAAGTGAGATGGGAGAGAAACGAGCAAGAGAGTTAGTGTATCTCAAATACATATGAATCACACCAGAATAGATGTATCTTTGATACAAGATACATTCTTAAATATAGATACATAGGGAGAGAGGTGACCGAGAGAGTTAGCGCGTATCCCATATATATGCAAATCGCACGTGAATACATTGTACCTGAAATAAATCATACCTAATTTGACTCACATATATCCGAGATACATGTATTTGAATCGCCAGATGCATGTATCTTGCGATATGAATGTGGTACAAAAGAATTTTCAAAAAACTAAAATGAAGACACATAGTTTGATCTTAAACTAGTGAAATTTATGTTATTTGCTTTAAAAATAACTAAAGATTTACCTAAACTATTCATTTAATAGTTCAAATTCATAAGAAAATTTTAAACCTTTCTTGAATTTACAAAAAAACTCAGATTGCCACTCATAAGTCTTAATATATGCCTGTCCCTATTTCTCAAAGTAATTATCAAATTTCAAATTTGTTAATTATTAGTTTGAAAAATCTAATTACCAATAATTCAAGATCAATAGTCCCAATTAGAGATGGTAAAATTTGTCCACACAATTGTGATTACAGAATTTGTTCACGTTTGGATTGAATATTGATCTGCTCATTTTAGCCCTTATCAAAGTTCGGGCTAATATCAAGCCCAAATTTAAATAGAACAAATAAAGCAATTAAAACACTAAAGAAAAATAATGATTTTCTAAGTTACTAAGAATATTGAAAAAGAATAGATAGAACAATTAAAAACTTAATAAGAGATGGACCGGTTGGATTATGACCTATATTAAGTTCATTTTAGCCCAAATATCTTTTAAATAAATCAATAACTCAATCATTTTGAGCAGCTCAAATTCCGCCCAACCATTTCATTCACCACCCATAGTTCAAATCATCACCTTATTAAGGTGGGTACCATGTTTTCTAAAATATGATTATATTATGGACGATAGATATATTACACTACGTAACAACATTATGAGAACAATTTATTTAAAGGGCTTTCCCCCTCTTGAGATAAGAAACAAGTGATATAAAAAATTAACATAAATCAAGCTACTTTATCCTTATTTGCTCCAAATTTCTTGTCAATAAATTCTTTGGACCAAATCCTTATTAAGGGACTTTCTTTTCACTTTTTTATTTCCTCACACATAAAGAAGTAAAAATAAGATCTGAAATTCATCGTCAATCTTTCACTAAAAATCTCTTAGATAACAAGGACTTTTCGGTAATCCAACATTTAATAGAATTAGCAATTAAATTTTATTGTTAGTAATTTTTTTTGTGTGTAACATATAAATTTTTATTTATTCTATAGTCTTATCATGAAATTTTTATGATGCTAAGAATTCTTGAAGCTTAGAAAGAAACTGCAAACACTATGTTGGGAAGCAAAATGATATCAATGGAGAACGAAATGCTCAAAGAAATATGGAAGACAAGAATTCACTCTACTTGCATTTGAGAGATTTTGCGCGAGGAGAATATTCAATTAAAAATACAGATATTACTTAAATCGTATGAAAAAATGTTACGTGTTCTCCAAATTTTGAAGAACAAACATTGTATGATACAAACATATTATTTTAGTAGTCTATAAATAAAGTATTTGCGACTCTCTCTAGAAGGAAAATTTTATTGTTATGATTAAGTTTATTAAATTCTAGTGGCACTGTAGTGCTCATTTTTATATTTATGGATTATCATTTACATGTCTTGATGCAATCTATAATATTCTTCTTGAAATCACTTTGTATATTTTAAAAGATATGCAAATAAAATGAAGGAATAACCAACAAAAATAAAAATACAAAATAAATTGGGTCATTTCAACCCCTAACATAGATCATGCATTTCATGAAAACATAAAAAGGGATATGGAATTGGTGGAATTTCAAATTTACTTTATTTTGAAAAATAAGTATAACTTACTACCTTATTTATTTATTTATTATTAATCTCTTATAATTTATTTTGCATTCAACCAAGTTACACATGTGTTGCACATAATTATTTGTAAAATCAAAATAAATTGATGTCTCACGTATATATTCTTCCTCGTTTTTCAAATAGCAACACTTTTCAACAAAAGCAAATATTAGAATCTATTATATCAATAATTGTTTGTCTCACCTATTCCATCTTGAGGTTTAAGTTGAACTCTTGTGTATTTACTCTTAACTTTTTGCATATACTTTTATGAAATGTGTTTATAATTACAGATAAGGAACTAACAAGTGATGTGTTTCTTTCTTTTCCTTGTAATTAGTTTTTTCGAGAAAGAAATAAACTTGGCCTTAAGTTGCGAATACACATCAATTGTGGAGATACTTTCTTTATGGACTTGTATTTTTGTTATTCGAATTGAACAATAAATTTTAATATATTCAAACTTGCTATATTTGAGAAAACTAATATATGAAATATTCTGTTTAAATAAGTAGTGCCTTATAATTTATTCAATAGTATTCAACTATTTTGTACATGATTATTTCACAACAACATAAAAAATTGATGAAAATGGTGGAATTTCAAATTTAATTAAATTATTTTTAAAAATAAGTTATGGCTTACTACCCTATTTATTTATTAATCTCTTACATTTTATTTTACATTTTATCAAATTGCACATATCTTGCACATCATTAGTTTTTAAATTAAAGCAAATTGATGTCTCGCGCATATTTTCTTCTTTGTTCCTTGAATATCAAAACTTTTCAACAGAAAACAAAAACCAGAATTTATTATACAAACAATTGTTTGCCTCACTCATTCCATTTTGAGGTTTTAAGTTTGATGCAAGTTTGGAAAGTAGTTATTAGAAGAATTTTCACTTGACATCAAGAGTTAATTAGAGTGTTTCAAGAGATTATGAAAACTAAGAACCAATAAAAAAAAGATAAACATTATGTTTTAGAATCCTTATGATCATAGTATGATGTACATAAACTAAGGTTAATTGAACACTTTTGAGACAGGTGAGCGAGATAGGAGAGAGGCAAGCGAGAGAGTTGGTGTATTCAAAATACGTATGAATCACACTAGATACATGTATCTTTGGTACCAAATATATTCTGAAATACATATATACAATCAGAGAGGAGAGAGGCGAGCTAGCGAGTTAATGTATGTATCCCAATACATGCGAATCACAGTTGAATACAATATACCTAGAACAAACTACACATAAATGGACTCGTATGTATTAGAGATACATGTATCTGGCAATATAAATGTGGTATAGAAGGTAATTTCAAAAATTAAAGTGAAGACACATAATTCGATTCTAAGTTAGTGAAATTTGTGTTGCTTGCTCTAAAACTAACAAAAGATTACCTAAACATCTCTTTTAATAGTTCAAAATCATAAGAAAATTTTAAACCTTTCATGAATTTACAAAAAAAAACTCAAGACTGACACTCATAAGTCTTAATAAATGTTTGTCCCCATTTCGCAAAGTAATTATCAAATTTAAAATTTCTTAATTATTAGTTGGAAAAATCTAATGATCAAGTGTCCCAAGAGATGGATAAATTAGTCCATGAAATTATGATCACACATCAAAGTTTAGGTTGATTATTGACCTATTCATTTTAGCCCCCATCAAAGTTTAAGCTAATATCAAATCCAAACTGATTCAAGAAAAATCTTGTCAAAATGTTTTCAAAAAGACATTTTATTTTATTTGATATATTATATAGTCATAATAATAAAAAAATAATAATTTAATAAGATGCTAAAAAATTGAAAAATAACAAATATAACAATCAAAATTTAGTAAAAGTTGGACCGATTGGGTTATGACCTGCCTTTTAGGCCATTTAAGCTCAATAACATTTGGACGGGTCAATAACACGTTCATTTATTAACTCAATCATTTTGACCAGCTCAAAATTCGGCCCAACTTGCCCATTAACCATCAATAGTCCCAATCACATTCATTGTGACAAAATGACACAACATAACAACCTATAAACTAAATAAGATGGGCACAAATTTCAAACACACTTATCTCATGAAATTAGTAACAAAATCATTTTTTTTCATTTTCTAACATATTACCGTATAATATGGACAATAAATATATTACACTTGGTAAAAACATTATGAGAACGATCTATTTAAAGGGTTTTTTTCCCTTTTGAGAAAAATCAAAATATTAAAGAAAAACAATAGTTTTACAAGATGCTAAATTTTCTTAAAGTATAAAAGAAAAATTTGGGTTATGATCTACATTTTATTTCATTTAAGCTCAAGTAACTTTTGTACAAGCCCCATTCATTATTAACCCAATCATTTTGACCATTTCAAATTCGAATCAACCCATTCACCACCCATAGTCCCAATCATCGCCTAATTAAGATGGATTCAAACACACTTATCTCATGAAATTAGTAATAAAATTATTTTTGTACCATATTCTAACATATGACTACAATAATATGGAAAATAAATATATTACACTTGGTAACAACATTATGAGAACAATCCATTTAAGGGCTTTTCCCCTCTTGAGATGAGAAACAAGTGATATAAAAAATTAAAATAAATCAAGCTTCTTTATCCTTATTTTGCTCCAAAATTCTTGTCAATGGCTTCTTTGGATCAAATGCTTAATGAGTGAGTTTCTTTTCCATTTTTTTGCAACATCCCGATCTTAGAAAAGAACTAATTTTAGCAAGAACCAATTTGGGAAGAACTAAATTGAGAATTTTGCAAGTTCGTCTTAAATTGTGAATTTTGGGTCAACTTCAAATGATCACAACTTTTATCACAAGATGAGTTAGGTAGCCTATAAGGTATCAAATGAAAGATCTCTGAGTCCTCTTTCTAACACCACCAAATCTGCTAAATTTCAAGTTCGGATGAGGGAGATATGCCCGTTTGAGTTCAGTTTGTCCGATTAAGAAAATTCATCCGAATTAAGGAGGGGTATTTTAGTCTTTTCCTTACCCCACTAGCCTAAATTTTTTTAGTAATATTTTAGGGTTCTAAACTGACTTAGATCAGTTTTCACAATTCGAAAATACGCTTAGGGTTTTAGAGAAAAGTTCAAGAGGAGAAACAAAGGAAAAGATTCAAGCGTTCAATATTTTCTTGCAATCTTCGAGGAAATTCACCAAGAATTTGATCCTTACGAGGCATGTAAGCTTTCATAGTGATGGGTCCGTTCACCCTCACTCCAATCATAAGTTTCTTGAGTTAATTTCATCCATGACAATCCATGTATTGAAGTTCTTGATGAGTTTCTTGAAGTTTCGCTCTTAAATTGTTAATGATGGGTTTTTGATAAGTTCTTGAGATGAATGTTATGAGTTTGAGGGTTGCTTTGAGTAGATTTTTGTGTACTTATGTTGGGTATTCGAATCTAATAGAGTTTGAAAGAAACCATCCGATTCTAAAATCGAGAAGAAAATTCATCGGGATGTTCTGAAAACAGGTTGGAGCGCCGCTCCCTGATGCGCCAGCAGGGCTGGTGTGGGGTATGGCTGGCAACAGAACCGGGATGTGCCGGTTCCGGTCCGTTCCGGTCCATTACCGGTTCCGTCTCGGTTCCGGTTTGTACCGGTTAGATCCTGACTTCAGCGGGTTCGGGAGGGGGAACGGAACGGAAACCGGGATTTACCGGTTAGTCCCACTTCCGGTCCCGGTCCGGTTCGTCATTTTTTTTTAAAATCTTAGATTTAATTAATTTATATAGCCGTTGGGAGCCGTTGGGCAACGGCTTTTGGGCCCCCACCAACGGCTCTTTCGCCCCCATAACTCCCCTTTATACCTTCCTACCCCCCAAATTTTTTTTAATACCCCAACCTTCTAAAAACTACATTTTCATCCTTTTTTTTAACTATAAATACCCCCAATCTTTCATTCTTTTCACTCACAAAAATATTATCTTCTACTCTCTCTACTCTCTAGTCTCTAATCTCTTATTGTCATTTAAATTACGAATTTGGTCTTTGGAAATTGGAGCTTCAAAATTCAACTTGCAATTTTCGTCTTCCGGTCATACACGTCTACTTTTTTAAGTAGACATTTGGTACATTCGTTCCAACTCACTTTCATTTATTTATTTATTTGTTTGCATTTAATTATTTATTTTGTGAGTAATTAGTTTCTAGTCTCTACTTATT
>JAJOOS010026697.1:0-14453 GCA_029582725.1 Solanum chiquidenum
AAAATCTTTGATAGAACTCCTTGAATGAGAGGTTATTCAAGAATCAAGAGTTACCATACCTTAATTATTGAAGACCCATGAAATTGAAGAATAAATAAATTGAAAACCCATCTTCTAGCTTGAGCTTCATCAAGGCCTTCAATGGAGTTTTGAGAGAATTTATTTTTGAGAGGGAAGGGTCAATTTGAAGAATGGGGTCTAATTCTAGGTTTTGGGGTTTTAACCAACTTAAAATACCCTAAAATAGGTAGAATAACCATTTATAATAATTTCCCAAAGTACCCAAACTACCCTTCACTAAGTTGGACCTTTTAAACAAGTCAAACTTGAGTTTTATTTTCGCAGATTTCGTCGGGGATCAAGTTCGTGACGCGGAGGTGTTCCTGCAAGTTTCATAAATTAAATTTCGAGATAGTAGAGTCTGCGACGCGGACCAAACATTTGGCCCTTGGTGGAGCTAGTCCGCGATGCGGACATGCTCCCTCCATGAGCAACTTCAAGCTGCCTTGACAGCTTGTTTGGCCAAGGGTTGGGGTCCTCCTCGGGGACCCTTAGGGTGGTCCCGGGGAGTCTTACCCAAACGTTTTGACCCTAAAAACATTTATTAAGACACTAGGGTTACCTCCTCTGATTTTAGACTCTAAACAACACATAAAAACATGAACAACATAGTAGAACACATCAACACGTAAAAGACTAGTTTCCGAACGTCTTAGTCGTCCCTTGACGTTTGACTTCCAAACTCTTTAAAACTGACTAAAAAAGATATTCTTCATTATTTTAACAAGTTATTAATGCATAAAACCCATGTGAGGCTCTACTTTATCCTACTTCATTTTGAGGGGTGTTACATGTGGCTCCCAGGTAAATAGAATATTGAGAATTGTTAGCTTTCACAAAAATCTGATTCCTCAACTCATCAACATTTGGAACACATAACCAACCTTAATAATAAAGGACACCATCTCCTCTTTGGGAGAAAGTCTCAATGACTTTTCCAAAAACCAACTTTTTCAAGTCAACCAAAATTGGATCAAGATCTTGCTTAGCTTTCATTTTCGAAACAAGAAACGATTCATGAACCATTCTAAGCAATCACACCATCCTTATTAGAATCAACCAAGTGAACACCCAATTGGGCTAGTCTATGAACATAATAGACTAACTCCTTCTTACCATCCTCGATGTGAGCAAAACTATCCATTGATAATCTACTAAGTGTGTCGACCACCACATTCGCTTTACCCGGATGATATATGACACTCATGTCGTAATCCTTCAATAACTCAAGCCACTTTGTTTAGCGAAGATTCAAATCCTTTTGAGTGAATACATATTTCATGTTCTTGTGGTCAGTGAACACATCCACGCGAACACCATATAGTTAATGCCTCCAAATCTATAAAGCAAAATCCCCCGCCGCTAACTTCAAGTCATAAGTATGATAAAAAATTTCATGCACCTTCAATTGCCTTGAAGCATAAGCGATGACTTTTCCATGTTGCATTAAAATACAACCAAGAGTAATTCGTGAAGCATTACAATATACCACAAAGTCATTCGATCCTTTCGGTAATGTCAATATATGGGTTGACGTGAGTCTATCCTTCAACTCTTGGAAACTCTTCCCACAAGCTTTCGACAATAGAAATTTCACCTTCTTGTGAGTCAACGCCATTTAAGGTGAAACAATAGAAGAAAATCCTTCCACAAACCTTATATAAATAACCAGTCAACCCCAAGAAACTCTGAATATCCGAAGCGGACAAAGGTCTAGGCCAATTCTTAGTTGTCTCGATCTTTTGAGGATGAACTTCAATAACATCACTGGAGACAACATGGTCACGGAAAGCAACAGACCTCAACCAAAACTCACTATTGCTAAACTTAACATACAATTTGCGATCCTTGATAATTTGCAACACAATCCTTAAATGTTCAACATGTTCATCCTCACTTCGTGTAACACCTAAGAAAATAGTAGGGTTAACTAGAGCCTCAACGTGAGGGTTAACGTCTAGAGTTAAGGGCAAGGGTCAATGGAATTGGGTGGAGGCCACGGCAAGGGGGCCAGGGCTGCCAAAATGCACCTAGCCACTGCCCACCATGACCACGAGGGACTTCATGACCCATGGTGGCCACCACGAGCTGTGGTGCCACCCGTGGTTGGTGAGGCAGTGATCTCACAAGACTGCCCAAGGAAGGCTCTCCTTCACGAGCCACTTCACGGCTCGTGGTGAAGACCACGAACCGTGGGAAGGCTCGTAGGATTGCCTTCACCACTTGGGAGGGTTGGCAAGTTGAGGAAGCTACTGGTAAAGGGACCACGGGTATCACCACGGGTGTGGTGCCCTTGACGGCTTGTGAAGCTTGGTCGTGGTACCTGGCACCTCACTTAAAGTGAGGGTTATTTTGGGGTTTTCATGTTTAAGTCCAAATAAAGTGGGATCATTTTGGGTGAATTTAGGGGTACTATAGAAGACTTCTTAAGTCAAATTACCCCCAATTAATTCATATTTTCCAAACACCCAAATAAAAACCCCAAAGTTCTTCTTCTCTCAAATATTTCTCTCTTTAGGAAACCTCCATTGAAGAACAAGAAGAAGGTCAAGTCTAGGGGTCAAGGAGAAGACTTTTATCTTCAATTTCGTGAGGAAATCTACATAAGGTATGGTAGTTTTCATCCTTGGGTAGCTATCACCCAAGGAGTCCCTTCAAAAGCTTTTATCTCAAATCTAGAAATCCTCAAAAGCTAGGGTTTCAACTCAACCCCATGGATTCCTTTCAAAGTTGCTTTTAAAGGTTGAATTATGTTTTTTTATGAATGTATTACTGATTTTATATGATTTCAACTTGAATTCCTCAAGAATCCATGAGTTCCCCAATCCTAGCTATGGTCCTTCTTTACATTAAGAATGTTGTTGCAAGTTGGTCCAATTGATTGGATGTGAGTGGATTATGATGGGATTACATGATTTTAGTATGATTCTACATGTATACTTGATTAATCTAAGATTCTAGGGTGAAATTGATGTGTCATAGGTCTATGTCATGAAAGAGGCAAATTGAGGGTTTAGATGTGACCTTCTAAGATTGATGAACTTCTTGATGAATTGCCTTAGGTTAGATCACCTAGACATGAATTGTTTATAAATAAAGGTTTTAGATATGAACTAACTTGATTAGGGCTTACATGATGAATCATGGTTGAAGTAGTATTGAGATTTAGTTTACTTTATGCTACATGACTATAATTGAGTAAGAATGAAGCATGTGGTTAGTTTACCTTAAAAGTTAGGTTTACATGATGACCATGTAAGGCATTGCTTGAGAGTAATGCTTGTAGTGTGAAGATGAATCCTAAGTGCTTTAAGGGTAAAAGCTAATATGAATAAGTTATGGGTGTTAAGGATTTAAGAGGGAAGCTATTATGTATGTTGAATTGAATATGGTATTATTGAGAAAAGACTTCACCCACATGACCTATAATATGATCACATGAGTTTATGCATAAAATAAATGTTTTGCTTGAGTCATGATTCTATCTATGTCTAATATAGTGAATGATATATGTGTTGACTTAACATGATCTATGATCCTTGAATGCAAGATATGAGAAGTATGCATGATTATGATAATATGTGTATGTTTTATGAACACTTTGTGAGTGAAGTGTCTATGATGATAATGTTGTTGTTGTGTCATTGAAAGGACAATCATACACACACCCTATGCATGAACATGACTATGATGTGGCTAAGGTATTGATTGAGTTATTGAATCTTGATGTTCTGTCACGACCCGAGAGCATCCCCTAGTCGTAACATGGTGTACTCAACCCCGAATAGGTCTTATACAAGCCTCATAGTCATTCATTACATTCAATAATAAAAATAGCACGGAATTTAAAGCTTATTTAAATCCAAACATTCAAACTTCATTAAAAACAACCTTTAAAGGACACAACGGAAGACTAAGTCTCACATGGTCATCTTAACCAAAACTTTAACAAGATAAGGTCACAACCTTTTACAATTGAAATCTTAACAATAGTCTTAAAATAAGAAAGAACTAGAAACAATAAAAGTCTTTGTCCTCGACATATGAGGACATACCGAAAGAGGTCTTGAGAGAAAACTCTAATCTGAAGCTTCACTAGAGAATGCAATCACATGTCGGAACCTACACTTGTAGTTAAAAAGGTAGAAATATGGGTTAGCACACAAAAATGTACTAAGTATGATGACTATGCAAAAACATGCTAAAAAAGGACATTTTGTTGAAAGTCATGCTTTATGCCATATTCGTAAAACTTCATGAACATTTATCAAAGAGGCATATCATAAGTTACAACCAACCAACAAGACATAAGCACATTCATCAAGTAAGTCATTTCATCATCTTAGGACCTATATCTAAAGTTACCCTAAGATACACCTAAGTAAGACATGAAGTGGCAGCTTATACTACCTCTTCATACACACCTAGGTGTTCCTCACGGCTACAATAAATAAGAACCTTTACAATTCAACACAACATGCTAAGTAACTCATTTCATAAATATAAGCTACTCATTCATCATTTCATTTAGACAATAAGTCAACAATCTTCATTAAATTCATTTAGGACACCTTCATACATTTAGAGGACTTTCACACATTTAGTCCTTAAGACTTAGAGAACTCACTATAGCACCTTCAAAGCCTACTCGTGCAATGTATAAATAACATCCCATACTACTACCTACACTTTGTAGAACCTATCAAGTAACTAGAGTGCACATCTCACATGATGGGAATAAACGTTTAACCGATATAGACCATGCAAGCTAGACATGGAATCCGGTGTCATATAGCCCCACACCGTAAAGAGGTGTTCCACTTGCCTAAGGTAGAACGATAACATTAACTCGGATGAATCTTTAGCTTGGATGAAATACGCTGGCTAATATCCTATGTGGGCACATAGTTATGGGATAGGAAGATGTTTATTGGAATTCTAGCCTAACATTGGGAGAGTTTCCATCTAACCACATCCACTCGGTGCTTAGCCTGCATTCCCATAGATTATTTCATTCACATTACACTAGTATATTAGGGAGGAATGACATAGGCCTATCGACCCATGATACATCATTACCAAGGAAGGAATGCTATAATCCTATCGATCCATGGTACATTAAGTGGTAGCTCTAGGGTCCGCACGAAAAGAATGCCACTAGCCTATTGATTCATGGTCTCTCATTAAATGCTTATACTCATGAACAAAATGACACTAGCCTATCGATTCATGGTACATTGACTCATTAAGAAAAGAATGCCACTAGCCTATCGATTCTAGAGTTTTCACTACATTAAATCATTTGTGAAAAGAATGCATAAAGCCTATCAATTCATAGCCATCAAGTCAAGACACATTCATACTACAAGAAAATGATGCATGAGCCTACCAATTCTAGATTCAACATTCACATTATAGAGACTCTTCACATTCCAACATTACCATTCATGTGTGTCAAGAAGAGTAATAGCCTTTCAATACGAACACAAAATACATTGAATACATGTTCCTCATTCTATCATTGAGTCACATGTAAGTCCTTCACATTATACAATCATGTACACAACATCATGACAATACTTCAATTCCTCATATAATGCCTTCAAGGACATAATCACAATGTAAATGTAAGTAAACACCTCCACCTTTCAAGTGGATAAATATGAAATGTAATGTAAACACCTCCACATTTCAAGTGGATCAACAATTCAAGAGTAACTCTACTACATGAGAATTAGGTCACAACTTACCCTTCTCCAAAGCCATAATCACCATTACTCAATCCTCCACAATTTACCATAGATAGGCATAGTTAATAATAGAAATCAATAATACAACTCAATCTAAGCACAATTCTATCAACACTCATTCAAAATCATAAAACCCACTTCATAAGCCAAATTTAGGAATTTAGAGAAATCATGGGTTCAAAGAGTGAAATCATCTTAAATAATCAATTAACCATCAATATAATCTTAATATGACATTAGTAAACCTTTAAAATCATTTAATAGAAGAACCCATGAGATTGAGTAACCCTTGAAATTTTATGAACTTGAAAACTTATTTGGAATTGATTGTAGGGTGAAAACTAACACTAGATAAAGGATCACCATACCTTTTACTACGATTTTCCCAAGAAATTTGATGAAGAAAACCTTGACTCCATACCCTAGCTCCCACATCTTTTTCTTCCTTGAGTTAGAGAGAGAAATATTGAGAGAGAAATATTGAGAGAGAAGAACTTTGGGGTTTTGATTGGGGTCTTATGATTAATGAGGTAAAATAAGTGTTAAAAGACTTAACACTATATATATACATGATCTATATCTATTTAAAAGGAACCCACATCAATACAACTTAAATAAGAAATTACAAAAACCCCTGAATGAGGCAGCCCCGTCAGGGACCATGCTCACTTGTACGGGTCGTGAGGGGAACCACGGGTCATGGTGGTGCCCGTGGTCTTTGAGGTAGTGTATCTACCTTCCTTTACAATCCCTCCAAGGTCAAGTCAAGTCCACGGAAGCTCCCACGATCCGTGGTCAACACCACGAGTCGTGGTGATGCTCGTGAACTATGGGGCAACATCTAGGCAAAGTTGCCTTACCTCCTTTTAGGCTAAGTGAGCCTCACACCCAAGTTGATAGACCGTCTAGAGCACAACGGCTCATGGTGGTGCCCGTGGTCTTTGGGGCAGTATCTCCCTCAACTTGCAACACCTCCCGCCAAGCTAAGGCAACCCCATGCTTAGGCTCTAGTTTAACCCATCATTTTCCAAGTCGTTACATGTTCCCCTTATCAAATGTAGTAATTCTAGATGTTTGGGTTGATATGATTCATAGCCCTTGAAGAGAAAATTATAAGGGTTTGTACATATTGATAAGAAATGTGTATGAACTCATGATTCACTTAGAAAGTGAGAATCCTATGACTATTGTGTAATTGTGGTATTGTTGAAAAATCATTCTCCTCTTACCCTTACACATGACTATGCATGAAATGTCTAGGACTATGATAATGTTGTTGTGTTGATTGAAAGGCTATTCTCATTAACACTATTAACATGATGTGAAAGGTTTACTCACATATTAATAATTCTAAGGTTGAAAGGCTATTCTCACCTAATGAATCTATGAGCTATATCATGATGTTGTATTGGATTGAGTGTTAAGTCACTCTTCCATAAACATGAACTTAAGTAAAGACTTAATATGAACTTAAAGAAAATTATGCTTAGCACCGAGTGGATATGAAAATGAGATGAAAGCTTTTACGCCAGTTAGTCTGGCTTCCCAATGGGTTCCTTTTACGCCAGTCAGTCCAGGTTCTCAAGACAGTTATCTCATGAGATAGAAACCTTTTACGTCAGTCAGTCCGTATTTCTAGTAGCAATCTCCTTAATCCCATAACTATGTGCCCACATATGTATTTAGCTAGTGGGTCCACCTAAAAGCTAAACATGTTAGTTCTACCTTAGGCAAGTAGGACACCTATTATCAATGTGGCGCATGACACCGGATTCCATGTAGCTCACATGGTCTATGTCGGTTAAGGATATTTCCCTACATGACAAGAATATGAACCATGACATGAACAATAATCATGAATAAGAACAAGAACAAGAACAAGAACAAGAACAAGAACATGGGTTATTTACTATGGTTCCTCAATAGGTTCTACTTAGTATGAATGGGGGTATGGGACTTCATTCATGCATTGCACAAGTAGGCTTTGAGAGTGGGCATGGCAGGTTTCCCTTATGACATGATGATTATGAGTTAATGCATGCTTTATATGAATTATGAACATGAACATGAACATGAACTATACTTTTGACTTCTTAGTGAGCCTTACTTAGTGTGAGTGGGGGTATGAGACTTCACTTATACATTGCAAAAGTAGATTTATAAAGGGGTTATGGTGTGGTTTCCTTATGCTATGAAGACATATGAATTGATGTATGCATGATATGGATTGTTTCTATGAGTGACTTTACTATTACAAGTTATGAACATGGATGTCTCCTTGTCTATGGATGTTGGCTATGGATAAGGTCAAGGTATGTTATGCATGATTATGGTGACCTAAAAGTGATATAGTGTAGATAGGATTATGGTATCCTATCTATGCATTGCACAAGTATAGCTTAGGGTTGCTTATGTGATAGTTCTATTATGATGAGCTGATCTTGGTATTTAATTATGTATGTGGACTATGTCTTGTAAAGATTGGAGTATGCATTATGTTTATGTTGGAGACTATGCTTGTGATTATGATGATATACTTTATGCTATGATGAATTGTACATGATTTGTCTTATGAGTTTCATTCTCCAACTATTTAAAAGATGATGTTCAAAAGTGGCATATAGCATGGTTTCAACTAAAATGTCCCTTTTGCATGTTTTAAGGATATTTATGCATGGCTTCCATACTTCATACATTTTTTTGCTAACCCATATTTCTACATTTTCTATAAGTGTAGGTTTGGAGATATTGAATTCTACCCTTGTGGCTAGGACCATAGTAGATCCAGAAGAATAAGATTGGTGAGTCATAGTATTCGAGGGCTTGACCATATGTCCTTTATGTCTTTCTTTTATGTTTTTAGACTTATGTAAGGACTACGTCCCTAAGATTGTATTCAAATTTTTTAATCCAAGCATTATACATGGTTTGAGACATGGTGGTATAGACTCTCTCATTTTATAAAAGACTTCGATTGTAAAGAAAAGTTTTAAATTTCTGCACTTTTCCTATGCTCTTATGTTATGATATGCTATGAGGCTTGTATGAGGCTTCTCGGAGCCTTGTACGCCATGTCACATCTAGGGGTAGCCTTGGGTCGTGACACTCCGTGAGTAAATTTTAAATATCATTAATAAACACAATCACAAAACCTGTCAATATATTGCTTGAAGACCTTATTCATTAAGTCCATGAATGCCGCCAAGGCATAGGTCAAACCAAACGACATCACCAAGAACTCATAGTGACCATACATAGTTCAAAAAGTCATCTTCAAAATGTCACTTTTCTTTATCCTCAATTGGTGATAATCCTACTGGAGGTCAATCTTAGAGAAGAAACTCTCACCTTGGAGTTGATCAAACAAGTCATCAATCCTTGGAATAGTATACTTATTTTTATGGTAACCTTATTCAATTATCGATAGTCAATGCACATACAAATTAAACCATCATTCTTTCAAACAAAAAACATGTCACGACCCATAGTATACCCTAGGCGTAACATGGTGTATAGGACCCCTAGAGGTCCCATACAAGCCACTTAGCATACATCCTACAAGATAATAGAAATAAAAACTTTAAAAGATATCATCTTATACATCAGAGGAGTTGACAAAGTAGGAGTCTACATGAGTCTCAAAATGCATCTAATACATCATAAGGAAGATGATTGAGACATAACTCATACATCACATACAAAGTCTAAAACTAAAATACAGGAAAGCAATAAAAGAGTCTCGGTCCTCAGAACCCAAGGACTCACCAATCTTTAAAGTCTATGAAGGATAAATAGCCACAACTATGGGAGGTAGGAGCATCAGACCCTACATTAGTAAAATGATGTAGGCACAAGTATGCATTAGTACATGAAAAGTACTAAGTATGAGAAAATATGCATAAATATAGGCACGATAACACGAATGACTTAAAAGTGAGTAGTCATGATCATATTGAAACATTTGAAAGCTTTAAAGGAGACATGAAATGAAAACTATGAAAACATGGTCAAGTACATTAACATAAAAGACATAAGAAAAGTTTTGAAGAAAACATAATTATTTTGTGGGATATTAGCTTTAACCGACAATAAGACCATGAGAGTTATATCATAGAATCTTGTATATCACTCATACCGAAAGAAAGGGAAACTAATTGCCAAGGTAGAATTCGTACATATCATCATTTGCTAAAGTGAATCCACTAGCTAGGTCATTTAAGAAAATCTTACGGGGGGCACGTAGTTTGGGACTAGAGGTTTCTACTAGAGACTACCCTATTTGAGCCTCCACCTCAAAGCCCTGTCGGTGCTAAGTCTAAATCCCAACGGTATAGATAAAAGTCAAATATCATTTTCACATAGGAAAGGCAATGATCAATAACAATCCACACTTTTGAGATAAAAACATAGAATAACTCCTTAAATATAATTCAACATGGATGAGAAAACCTTTCACCAATGTGAATTCATTTGTGAGAAATAACTTTCACAATCATGATGATCATAGTAAGTGAGAAATCCTTTCATAATAGCATTGATACTTTCCTTTCAAAGCATTTGTCACGACCCAGGGGTACCCCTAGATGTAACATGACGTATAGAACCCGGAAGGACTCCATACAAGCCAGTTAGTCTTCATAACATAAAGTAGTAGAACAATAAAGAGTAAAACAACATTTATGTCCAAAACAACTTCATAAAAAAGTGGAAGTCTAACTCATGTCTCAACGTAGCCATCTATTACAATCGAATGAAAGTGGGACTAGCCCATACATCACATCACATTCAAAAAGGAAATACGAGAGTGAAACTACAATAAGGAAAATCCGTCCTTGAACTATGAGGACTCACCAAGCTAAAAAATAGATCAAGTCCAAGCTCTAGCCACTAGAATGGAAACCATGTCTGTCGGACCCTACATTTGGGAGAATGTCGGAAAGAGTATGCGTTAGTACAAAGATGCACTAAGTATAATAACTATGCATAAAAATATTTAAAACATGCTAAGATGGACATTTCATTTCGTGATATGCAATTTACCAAGTTTAAACATCATAATAGAAATAGTTGGAAAACATAGGTCATACATCATGGTCAATGCAAGCTACATCATCCTTAAGTCTTTGAAAACATATAAGATACTTCTTTAAGTAACCTTAGATCATTAATCAACTTGTTGTGGGAGAATTAGCCTTAACCGACATAGTGACCATGCGAGCTAAACCATGATCACCCGGTGTCTCCCACACCGAAAAGGGTTTTTCTACTTGCCTAAGGTAGAACCATGAACTTCTAGCTTAAGTGGATCCACTAGCTAATCAACCTATGTGGGCACATAGTTATAGGATAAGGAGATTGCTACTAAAAACCCTACCTCTACTAATGGGAGAGCTTCCATCTCATTAGACCTCTTCTAGAAACCCGACCTCTACTAACAGGACAGATTCCATATCAATGTCAATATCCACTCAGTGCTAAGCATAATTCCCACGAAATAGTATTCTCTTACTTATTATCATTATCCATGGAAGGGCATATCATTTTTCCAATACAAACTAGTTCATTAGGATAACTCTTATTAATTAATTCAATTAGGTGAGAATAGCCTTTCAAACTAAGAATCCTTTCTATGTGAAAAAACCTTTCACATCATGGTTGTAAGTGTTTTATGAGGATATCCTTTCAACAACACAACAACAACAACAACATTGTCACTTTACTCTCAAAGCACCCTTAATTGCATTTACATAGGTATCATAAGATCATGCATAACTCATACTTTGCCTTTTCAAGGTTCAAAGCTACTTTCAATCACCAAACCTAGAATTCTAACATTAGTTAGGGATTTTATCATAAATTCAAGTAATTCTATTATTTCATGCTTTAGATCATAAAACTCCTCTTTCATAACCAACAACCCAACCCTAGGAGATCACAATTTGGAAAACATGCGGGTTTGCATGGGTTCATAGGGAAAGCATCATAAAAGAATTGTAAATAATTAATTCATGCATATTTAGACATAATTAAGCCATTAAGATCAATAATCAAAAGAACCCATGGTATTAGAAGAAAACCCTAGCTAATTGGGGAATTCTACCATTTGAAATAGAGGAATTTGGGGACTCCATGGGTGGAAGGAACCTATGGATGAAAGCTATTATACCTTGACTCCAGTTACTGGCCTTCAATGGAGAATTTGGATTCTTAGCTTCAAACCCTAGCTAAATCTTCTTCTTCTTTTTTAAGTTCTAGAGAGAGAATATTTGGGAGGAATAGGTTTTCTTTTGGGATTTGGGAAGAACGAATTAAATGGGGAGAATTTGGGGGTAAAAAGATTTATATAGGGCTTGTAAATATAGGCAAAATAGCATAGTATAAAAACTAATTAATTAGGAAAAGACCCAACTGCCCCTGAAATAATAACTTATGATGAGTCCGAGATTTTGACTCATTTAAGGCTTTGATTATATAGATTTAGTGTCCTCAAATGCTTATTTTGTGTCAATAACTGATGTAAAACCCTTGATTTTTAGGAATATGAATTGAGGAACAAAGCAAGGACACTAACAAGCAAAAATAAACTAAACAAGCTGAAAGATTGAAGAAAGGCAGCCTGATGATCGCCAAGTTCACTTGGTGAGTCACCGAATGGCTATTTGACTGCCTAAAGTTCCAGTGTGCCAAGCCCTGAGGGAAGAAATCAAGTCGGCGAGAGAAAGGAGCAGTCGGCGGATCGCTAAGTAGTTTCGTGATGCAGTGCTAGATCGCCCAAAGTTACAGACCTTTAGGATGCTGATTGCCAAGGCAAAAGGGCGATGAAAGTGACCAAAGGGCGGCTCGCCGAGTGGTTTGTCGATCCCGACTTACTTCGCCGAGTCACTCTTCGCAACACATTTTTGGCGACTATAAATACATTTTTTGAACATTTAGTTTAGCATCTCAGATCATATATTTTTAATCTATTATTAAGTTTTTAGCTGGTGAGATATATTTCTCTAGTTTTTCCTAAGCTTAGAAGAATTAAAGTTTCTCACTTGTGAGAAATTGGAAGTAGGTCTTTGAGATTCTACGAATTGGAGCATTGTAAGGATGAATATACACTTACCCACTTGATGGATAATCAATTTGGTAACTGTTCTTACTGTTTTATGATGTCTAGCTAAAACCCCAATTCTTGGGGTGTGATTATGTGATTATGGGGTTTATGGGTATTGCTAATTGTTAGTTTTAATTCTATTTAGAAGTGAGTTCAATCATTAGTTGTGGTTTAATTTAAGAATTGTAGTTGCAAATGCAGTTCTAGCTTTGTGATCTTGGCTTGCTCGAGAGAAAGGTTCTAGAACTAAGTTTTTGATTGATGGTTTGTGGGTATTGGGTTGACCTGGGTTCAACTCAAGGGAGTGAATCCTAAACCTAATCCCACACATTCAGCTCGAGAGAGTGAATGGACTAAGGTGTGGGCTGGTCTTATTTTGCATACTTGTTGATGTTCGAGAGAAATCAGCTTGATTCGGGGTAAATTATTCGAGAGAAAGTTTACCTCCAATATAGCCTAGCTTACTCACTAATATCTAGCTATTTACTAATAGTTGCAATTACCCATTCTTCTATATTAGCCTATAATCGATCATATCTCAAGAACCCAATCTCATTATTGTTATTTCGTATTGTTTGCCACTATTTGTAGTTGATAATCAAAACCAACCCCCCCCCCCATTTGACATCTGTGTCACCCCCTGATTTGAATGATGTCTTTATTCGATAATTTTTATTCCTATGACTGATTTGATCATGTCCATACTTCCCAATTGACTCTTAAACACATACCGCTCCCTGAGATTCGACCCCAACTTATTTAGTTGGGTTTTATACTAATTTACGATCGCTGAACATCTAGAATTGGATGAGATCTGCTTGAAATGTTAAATCAAAATGGTGTCGCTGTCGGGGACTGGTGTTGTTTGAGATTCTTTTTGTGAAGTTGAATTTTGTTCTTTTTTGTCATAGTTGACTCTACTTATTTTTGGTTTTGGTTTTTGTGTTGCTGTTTAAAACAGAGGATATGAGTGTCAATGGAAGCAATGGTAGCCAAGTGGGCCACCAAGATGACGTAGGAAATCTTAATGATGTTAACGAACCGAATGTCGATGACCCAAATATTGTGGGTGGAGTTGGTGCCATTCTCTTGCCTCCGACTGAAGGGTACGTTGTGTTCCACATTACAAGCACCATTTTGTAGCTCTTGCAATTGAAAGGGTTGTTTGGTGGGTTGGCTCATGAGAATCCCCATGAGAATATAAGGAACTTTGTTGATGTTTGAAGGGTCATTATCCTTTAAGAACATATCCCAAGAGTCGGTCCGGTTGAGGTTGTTCCCATTTTCTCTAATGGGAGAAGCATGTAGGTGGTTGGCTGAGTTACTGATGAGTCCACAAATTGGACTCATTTAGGGCTGTATTTTGATAAAATTAGTGTCCTCAAATGCATATTTTGTCTCAATATATGATGAAAACTTTTAAGTTTCAGGTATTTGAAGTTGGAGGGAAATCATGGACACTACCTAGGAAAAAGGAACAAAGGAAATTGAAAGAACGAAGAAATGAAGATCTAAGAATCACCGAACCCGTTCGGCGAGTCGCC
>JAJOOS010026698.1:0-14055 GCA_029582725.1 Solanum chiquidenum
GAAATGGTTTGCCCTTAGTCCCTATTTCCCGTTAATTAATGTTGAATGTACTTCCGCAACCGATGAAGTGTGATGACAAGTTTGAGAGGCTTGTTTGGGGTTCCTTCGGGTTCCTCATTCGCTATGTCACGTCTAGGCCCTAGGCTTGGGTCGTGACAAGTGTGTTATTGGATTATTTTGGTACTAACTAAGCCTCCACAGGTACCATGGCTCCCAGAGAACTTCGACTCAAATACCAAGGGGAAAGTCAAAGTCGGTGGCACCCATATTGCGGCTGATTGATGAAGATACTGATGCACAGAAGGATCCCGTCTATGTCCCACATACTACGAGGACATCCCCTACAACTCCTCGTACTACCCGGAATTAATTCCGATAGGTGGTTCCTGACGTAGTCACTACCTCCCAGTCTGTTGAGGAGGATACACTGACCGGTTCACCGGCTGGTTCTGCTTCGGCTCTGAGTCCACGTCTGCTTCCGTCTCTGCATCCAACTCTAGTTCACCTGGGAGGACTGCCTCGTCTGATGAGGCTACTAGTGCAGAGAACATTCCAGTTCCACCGAACATCGATCCTTCCCTAGTCGCGGATTAGCCAAACAGGTGGTGTGTAGATGGTTAGTGGCAGATATACCGAGACTCTAGGATGATAAATGAGAAAGAACGGATGTCTCAATTTATTACCGAGGAGCGTCGAGCTCTCATAGGAAGCCTTCATACTATGCTCGACATCCAGGCACTATTCCAGAGGCACCGATGCGAGTGGATGGCCCGTAGCCCAAGGTCATATAGAGAGGAGATCATGAGGGAGTTCTATGCTTCCTACGCAGCCACCCTCTGAGGCTCGATTGAAAAATGGGTCAAGCCCGCTGCCCAACCTCCACTCAAGGCTACATTGGTTCATGGATTCTCAATTGACATATCAGAGGCTACTATCCGTAGATTCCCCTACGGCCCTGTCCATACTCTAGCAATTAACATGGTCGATTTTGATTATCGTTGGGACATAGTGAGGAGCGGGGTGTTCCAGAGGAATGCAGAGCAGAGGGAGAGTTTATTGTGTTGGTTGGCCTGTTATATATCTATAGACAGAGAGTGCGCCGAGTGGGTCAGCACCCAGGCTTGAGCATCAAGAAGGCCACCCTCACATTTGTGGCCAAATTTTCCTGGCTATTGGTTCGGAATCAGGTGTCTCCCACGCAGGCTCATAATGTACTCACTTGGGACTGCGCAGGCATGGTGGCAACCCTGGTTGCTGGGTTTGAGATGGACTTTGCCCGCATAATTATTACGGAGATTCACGAGAGGGCCTCCAAGGCCACAACCACTTACCCTTTTACATGCCTCATCTTTCAGTTGTGTAGGGATTCTTGTGTGCCGGTCTAGCTTTGTGATAAGTTGATCCAGGCAACAAAGACCCCGAATATAGGCCTGATTCGAGACGATGCGAATGTGGAGGCATCACACAGAGAGCCACAGGTTGTAATACCTTCATTGGGAGTAGACTTAGTTGCCGATGTGAAGAAGATGCAGGGTGAAGAGCCTGCCCCTCCATCCCCCACTGAGGATGCTCCGGCCGCTAGTCAGGCCTCTAGCTCCTCCTGAGCCACCCCCTCTTCAGGGTCTATTGTCGTGCCCTTGGCTCGAGTCCAGAAGTTGGAGGCCCAGATGGCCTCATTACACCAACTTATTAGGCCTTGGATGCAGCGTGTGATTGATGAGTCCGCGACTAGGGTGGAGCAGTGGATGAAGTAGATGATTGACCAAAAGTTCAGGCCGTGCACTAGCACCTTAACACATTTAAGCTATGAGTCCTAGAGCGTCCAGCCCTCACCACTGATATCTCTTCTTTCCAGATAAAGTTGACTAGTCTGCGGGCTGATCTTAATGCCTCCCTCGCTCTACTTAAGACTGAGTCTGATTCGGCCCGCACAACATCGGTTGATAATATGGTGTTCGACACACTATTCGAGAATTAGATGCCACCACCTGATTCTTCCTGTCGTGCTGAGAAGTGCCCCAACTATAGTCGGGGTTCTGAGGATACTTAGGCTGAGAGGGTCCGCAAGAAGGAGTGCCAGCAATTTGAGAAGGCTCGGAGGGCATCTTTAGTTGATGGGGAGACATGCCAGCAGTGGGGTAGGGAGGTTGGTGTTGGTGCCTCTAGCAGTGTGAGCACCACTAATGGTACGACGAGAACATATGTTAGCACTACTGAGGGTGCTGAGACAGTTGATGCGGGCACTATTGAGGGTGACCCTATTGTTGATACAGTGGGCTCTGGGAAACTGGACCAACCCATTTGTTGATAGGTCTTCGGCCCTATGCGCCACAGGTTTGCTTCACCCAATCCTTTATTCTTTACTTATTGTGCATTGGGGACAATTGCACTGTATTTTGTTGGGGTTAGGGTAAATGGATTGTGAGTGATATGGTGAAGTCTGAGTAACCCAACTCGTAATCCTCTCTTACAGTTTTCTTGGCTGTGTTCTTTTCCCCCAAGAGACTATTTTTAATTTATGTTGACCCGACATGTGTTAAGATTGTATGTGTAGGAGCATGAGAAAGAATAAAGCATGATGGCAAAATTATGAAGGAAAAATGTTACCCATCCAAACTTTGTGATCTGTGCTAAAATCTGTAGGCCAGAATGAGTTCAATGTGTTGGCTTTGAGTATGATATGATAAACAATCGATTTCACCTCATGAATTAAGCTAAAAACTTTAACTGGTAATCTGTTAATGAAATATGGTGCCAAGAGTGTGTGAGGATAGTTGAATGTTCAGACAGTTTTGTGCCAATCTAGAACTTGCCCCGTTGGTCCTTCTAGGATAATCTAGGCTAGAAGTTGCGAAGTGATCATAGGCCATTGTTTAAATTAGTCCACTTAAGCCTAAAATAATTTAACCAAATGGTAGCATTGTTCCCTTTTGATCCAAATATTTGAGCCTAAAATTGAACATTTCTTTTGATTCACCTAACTCACCTTCCCTTAAAATATTGTCTTAACCCGGTCCCTCCTTGGGCATGTACATCTTGACTTAGGTCAAAAGCCTAAGTTGAGGGTGGCTAAGCCAAAAGTACCTTGATCTTGGTCCTGATCCAACATCGGACATTGTGCTCCTCAACTAATGTTAAATGCATAAGTTGAGGGTGTCTATAAAAGAGGAACCAAATGAAAAAAAAAGGTATGAAAAGAGTTGAGTGTTGAAAAGAGAAAAAGAAAGAAAGAGGATGTGACTTTGGGCAAAAAATGCAAAAGAATGTGATAAGTGAAAGTGTGAAAAGAAATAAAGAAAACTAAAGTGAAAAAGAAAAGATAAACAAGTGTCACGAAGTCAAAAGTTGCATCCTTGGTTGAAAAGAGAAGGGAAAGAAAAGAGGATGAAAAGTTACCAAAAGTAGGTCAAGGAAGAGGTAAAAAGCCAACGTTATGTCAAGGAGGGCAAAAAGTCATTGAAAATTACCCAAATGTACCACACCTGACCCTGAGCCTACGTTACAAGCTAAACAAAGTCCTATAGGGATCCTAGCAACTAGTTTGGAGAGTCTAAGCAGTGAAAATAAGGGCAAGCCTATGGTATTGAGAACTAACTATACTTGAAGTCACTTTTGAGCATGAGTGTTGAATGAATCTTAAAACTCTAAAATTCATATCTTCTGTGTGAAAAAGGATTTTGTTTGAAGTGAGGGCACTAGTGACATTGTTGGAAAGTTGGTACCTTGGAGAATGTGAAAAACGTGTATGATGTGTTTCTATTGGTCGATCCTTGTTATATTTTGTTTCGCATGAGTTATCTTGTTGAATCTAAGAGAAATGATTTGCACTAGAAAAGAGAGTTGGGATAGAAATCCATGTGATTGCTTGAATTTGAATGTATTCTTCCACACAAGTGTCGTTTAGAGTCTTAGTGCGTCGCCTGAGAACAAACAACAAATTTAAGTTGACGTTGTTGATATACCGTGAGTTTACAGTATTTTTTAATACATTTCACTTAAGAGTTGTGCGTGTCTAGGGACATTTTGTATTAGAATTAATATTTTTATGTTATATTTGCAGGAAATATGCTTGGACGAGGTTGAGAGAGACATCAGGTGAATTTTTGCAGAAGGAGTCACCTACGGAGGTGACCTACGGACCCGTAGGTCCAATCACGCTCCGTAGGTTGGTTGTGTAGATGGAGCATCAGGGAAGCTTGAGCAAGTGTGGAACCACGGTGGCCATTGACGGACCGTAGGTCGACCTACGGGCCATCCTTCATGTCCATCATTTGTATCAGAAAGTCTGAGTTCCAGTACCTGATGAAAAAATCTAATGATGGAACCATGAGAGGGGACCCAGTTTGCATCTGAAAGTCAAGGTTCCAAGGTTGTGAGAATTTCTCTAAGTCTTGAACTACGGAAGGGACCAACGGACCGTACGTCGATCCACGGTCCGTAGGTCAGTCTCGTCAATTGAAACTGCGTCCCGCAATTTATTTCCTTTTTGTTTGGGACTATATTTTCTATAAATAGGGTATGTAAACCTCATTTTTTGGGGTTAGCTACTATTGTTTAACTTTAGCTCTTGGTGTGTTCTTGGGAATTAACTTGCAAAACATTAGCAATTTGATTTCCTATTTTTGGTTTATAAAGATTCTTTCTTTGAATTTCAATTGGAGATTTCGGGTTTCTTCTACTCATTAAGTAAGTTCATGAATTCTTCTTCTAAAAATATGAATTGTGTTCTTGCTACTATGGGTAACTAAATCCACAACTAGTATTGTCGGAACCATGATCGATTAACAAAGTATGAATAGTAACTAAGTAATTCTTGAATAGTGTTATTGCATGCATTAATAATTCTTTCATTTAGAATTCTTTTTAACGGTGTGCAACGTTAGAACTCGCCTTGTTGCTACTTTTCGGACCAAGGAAGTAGTTAATAAGAAAAAGAATTATCAACATAGATTTAGTGTGATACTAGCTAATAGTCTAATGTCAATTGGTGCGAGGGTGAAAATTAAGCCATACATTTATGTGATGTCTAATATGAGGTAAAGGTAAGGGTTAGTAAATTATAGACACGTAGCCGGACAAAGGTGAGGGGTGAAATTCTCTATTTGCCGGACCAAGGACTTAGAGATACATAACTTACCACTTTGCATGTGATACACTAGAAAAGAAATACTATTACTAGGATTACCGCGTTATGAGCTTATGGGAAAAACATACACCCTAGTTACTTTATCTCATTGATAACAACTAAATTTCGAATCTTTTGCTCGCTTGTTCTCTAAACTACAATCAGTTATTTGTTACACAAAACCCCCCCACCCCCGTTACTTACTTGTCTCAGAAATAAGTTGACTAAATGAATATAATAGTAAGTTAAATTTAAGTATAAACCATATTCCTCGTGGGATCGACCCCAACCTCCAAGTTGGGTTCTTTACTTGATAACGATCGCTTATAATTCTTTATGGAGGTGTAATTTGAGCGTATCATCTATCATTAGCCACATGAAGATGCCCTGTTCTCAACAAAGAAAGAACAAGTGTAGTATCAGTACATAACTAAAATGTACTAGTAGGATCACATGACTATTCCAATAAGTGAAACATATAAAGTAACCACAACATTATATAACAGGCATATACCGAACATATACAATATTAGTCATCATTTACGGATCAATGTACAATTTCACATTCTCAATAATACACGTATATGCCAAATCAATGGTCCTCTCATTGAACTCATACCCAAACTATTAGTGTGCCGGATCTTGACACCCGTTCCAAGTTAGTGTGTCGGATCGTGACACCCTTTCCATTCAACAAGCCACAATCACAATCAAAATGTACAGTTTCATAATCATGCATGTATTATAACGAAGTAATTACTAACATATATCACACAAACATGAAATCACAACCATCACCTATCTCGAACAAAGCTTGAATCCTCCTACGAAACTTGATTCTTCCCTTTTTGGATTCTTTCTGCTTTTTCTTGGTCTACCAACAATTAATATAATGCGAGGATTAATATACAAGGCATAATTACCCGGATTATAACAAACTTAATAACCCAAGACCTAAAACATGATCCCAATACCCAAATTATGGATTCTTCCACCATAATCCCCAAATAAAAATCTTCCTCCAATAATAATTTCCCAAAGAAACTAAGTTCTACGTGTCAAAAAATGGAGGGAGTAAAATCCTTACCTTTAGTGCTAGAAGAGGTGGAAAACTGTCAAGAACTTGCCCTAGTTCGTCCCTTAGATCTCAAGAACAAAAATTGCAGAATAATGACATTTTTGGGGTTTATTTCCCACTTAGGTTGTGACTGGCCCACTACGATGGACCCTGTCCCTCCACAACAGCCCCGCCCTAACGGGATAATTCCTTCCCTAGCAGCTTACACAGAGACAGAACCTCAGAATTAGAGTTCCAAACCCCCATTTCATAAAACACCTTCAACCCATGACACTCAAAAACTACCCGTTTGCGCTAAGATCAGTTTTGGGAGTTCTACTCGCCCGAATTTGATTTCGTAAACTCGTATAGGTTCCTTAAAGTATTAGCTATCTACTCATGTGATCAAATTCATCATTATTTCCCATTTGTTATCATATTTTCCTAGACCTCACTGACTCCTATTTCATCCAAACCTGGACTAGATTGGGAAATTTCATTTTACTACCAAAAAGTTTTCTGGCCCAAAATTTTCCCCGTTGGCTTTTCTCTAACGACGGAAACAGGTCGTTACATATTCCTACATGGATTTGTTGAAATAAAAAATTTAAAAGAAATAATTCATTTTTTTAACTTTTGTTAGATGATAAGAGTATAAGTGAGTCATTTTTGTAACGTTAAGGGTATATGTGAGCCACTTTTGTAACGAGAGGGTTATCAACTTCTAAATTATAAAGTTGAGGGTATATGTCAGGATCTAAAAATAAACATGATGAAACTCGTCTAAAATCACCAAGAGAAGTCAGCCTAAAATCCAATAATACAAAAGAAAAATGGAAAATAAATACATAATAGCTTAAGTGCGGAAAACATAATCAACTCATAAACACCCCCAAAATTTGATTGTCACACATGTACTAGTCACTACTGTAGTAACCCATAATTTGAAAGATAAATACAAGTCTCAATGTCTTTGTTTCTAGAATAGAACAAAGCATAAAATAAGGAACAGGAGGGCCTGACGGGTTGACAAGAAAATACCTCTAAATAAATTCTTAGAAAGCCTCGGAGAAAGATAAAGAAAAATGATCACATGAGTTTTGGTTCGGAACCTACCCAAGTGTAGAAGTAAGGAGTGAGTGAGTACCAACAACACAATACTGAGCAAGAAACCCACTAAACAAGGTATAACTAAGCTAGAATACAACCGGAGTACTCCTTTCATCCCAACCGAACCTCCACAACTACAACCTTTACAGAAATCAACCCAACATAGCACTTTTATAATACACAGTTCACAAGCATTAACGATCATAGTCTAACAATCACTATTCAACAATCAACAAGTATCAAGTCAATCAATAAGAAGAATCGAGTATGTCAATCATAAGTATCATGTATCTCAGTCACAAGTATCAAGTTAATCAAATCACAATAATCAACACTTGCTAGAACGATTTCTCATCAGCATATTAACACTCGTCGGAATCATTTCTCGTCGACATAATAAAACTCGCCGAAACCATTTTCCATCGGAATAATATCTCTCGCAGGAACCATTTTCCATCGGTATAATCACCACATGTCTCATTAGAGTGTACATAAATCAATGCAAATTGGCAATTTCACACCATAAGGAAGAGATAATAAACTCAAGCAATCCAAGTCCAAAATAATATCATCAAAGAACTTCATTAATCAAAAAATTAGGATCAACATCAAGGCAATTAAAGAACACAACTATCAACACATTGTATTTTTCATTTTATCCTCTTTTATTCATTAAAATCAATCAAGTGGAGTAATTGAACCCATCACCTCATTTCGATTACTCCCCAACACACACAATGAAGGGAAATATAAGATTCTACAAGTTTTATAACGTTTAGAAGTTCATTTGTCACAATTGAATAAAAAGTCAATCCAAGACTTGAGCTTTTCCAATACGAACGATATCCAAGGGCACAAAATCTAATCCAAAAAGTAATCATAATAAGTTTTCGAAAATAACAACACATATCATACACTTTTAAAAATGGGTCAGATGAACTCAAAAATCAAATTTTGAAAAAGACGTTTCAATCCAAAAATCATTCCTTGAATGCATTATCCAAGTCGTTTGAAAAGTATTGGTGAAAACCATTTCGAATATGGAGTTGTATTCACCTCATAATGATCATCTTTCTTAAAATCTCGTTGTTGACACTCAATTTTGGCCCTCCACAATATGAATTGATCATTGAGCTTCTTTAACTTCAGATAATTTAAAATATTTAGTTTTAAAAAATTAAAAATATTTCTTAAGTTATTTTTATGTAATTTAGTTAATCTTTTATGATTTTAAATAATATGTATGCTTTTATATAATTATGTATATAATTAGTACGTTTTATGAATATTCAAAAGTTATTTAAAAATATATATTTTTACTTAAATGTTTTGTTAATAAACTTAGTTAATCAATAGTTTATATTTTTGAATATATTAGATTATAATTAAGTTAATTATCTTATTTTTCTAAGATTAAACAACGCAATAGTAAATTATATTAATTCATCTCATTTAAGCTTTAGCCGAATTCACTAATTAACCCAAATTGGCTATTTAAATCGGTTAGCATTGTAATATCTTGTCAAATCTCAAAATCCTTGCATAAACACTATACTTGGCCACTTCTTGAATCATTCTTCAAAGGAAATCCAGGGACAATTCTCCTATAACACTCCCAGGAGCTAATTCCTTTTAATATCAAAACACACCCATGATTCCAGCGATACATTGTACACCAATGATACACACAGCTACACACATATGCGTATGACCCTTTTCACATCTTCTTCCACGCAACAAACAGCGAATGTGAAACCCAGCGAACCCGACGTGAAACCCAAAAAAAAACTTATAGTAATTCGACTCATTTAAGTTTTATCCAAATTCACTAATTAACATGAATTGGCTATGTTTCAAATTTAATTGACTATTTAAATCGGCTAAAATTGTAATTTCTTGTCGAATCTCATAATCCTTGCATAAACACTATATTTGGCCACTTCTTGTCACTCCCCGAGCCTACACCCTAGACGTGGCCAACACTTGAGAACCATCTTTGGTCTCCAAGGAAACACTTGGCCTAGATGACTACTTAGTCGAAGACCTACTCAAAAGAACTAGGAACTTCAATTACATAATTAAACTTAAAATGTCTCAATTATAACTTAACTTAATGAACATCTGGAAAAACTTATGAAGTTAATATTAACTATCTCAAAACACATCAACAAGAAGGGGAAATAAAAGAGACTCCTCAACGTCTAACTATCTATGAAGCCTGTAAATATTAAGACAGATGTCGGGAAACGACCCCTGACAACTTCCCTAAAATAGTAAAATAACTATGAATTCCTCCGGAAAGCTAGGAGGACCACCAAAGCTAGCTGGAGTGCAAATGGTATCCATGAAGCGCCTGCATATTACCCTACACACCTATATCTGCATCATAAAAAGATGCAGGTCGAATGATGTCTGTACATTTAATGTACGAGCATGTAAGAGGGAACTGAAAGCATAGACAACTGAAATGACAAGACCGGAAGGCATACTCTCTTCAACTCAACTCCAATACAAAAGCAACAATGATATATGCAATATTTAAAACATTATAAAATAAGAGATATAAACTTAATGATGTATAAAAATACAATAAGATACTCTTTAATCTTATTTGAGATATTCTCTAACCAACCACCATCACTTTGAGCTACATGATGATACACCATCTTGCACACGCTTCCAGAATTGTCCTATACCTTGCCGGGGTATAGAACACTTCAACTAAGTGGATCCACTAAGCTATGCTTAAAATCAATAAGGAGTCGTCTAAAACGTACGATCCTTTACCCATGTTGGCTACATGTTTTATGAGGAATGTGAGTTGTCTGAACTCATCCTCATATCGATGCTCAATACTACTCCCAATAATATATAAACTAATGCTCAAATGTATAAAGCATAACTCTTTCTCAATTTGAGGTAATTACTCAAAAGATTCTCTTAAAATAGGTGATACTCTGAAATATCTCTGAACTCATAAACTCATTTAGAAATCAATGTTTCTCTCTTTTTAAATGTCAAAGTGTTACATTTGGGAATACTTAGTTCCCTTATACTCTTTCTCAATCATGAATACAACTCTTCTCATGCTCATAATTAACTTCTCAAGACTTAGTTTCAAATCGTTGTTGATTATAAAAGAATCCTCAAAATGACTTAAAAGACCTCTTGAACTTTCCT
Organism: Solanum chiquidenum; assembly: GCA_029582725.1. NCBI lineage: Eukaryota > Viridiplantae > Streptophyta > Magnoliopsida > Solanales > Solanaceae > Solanum > Solanum chiquidenum. Next base: position 10,473 of record JAJOOS010026698.1, read on the forward strand.
CTTAAACTTACTTTATTTTGGAATGTAAATTAAGACATGTGATTAGGACATGTAGGATCTATCAAGGATTAATGGAGACTTTAGAAGCTAATACAAAGAAGATAATTACTCACGATTCAAAGGAACAAGTCCAGAAATAAAGCACTGAAAGAAAAGGATCAAGAGACCATGATGTACTGAGTGACGCATCGCCCAAGGGCCAGAACTTTAGAAGTCAGGCTTTGGCGCACTGTTGGCGTGTCGCACCATGGCTTGAACTACTGAAGTTCAGCCTTGGCGCAATGGGTGGCGCGCCGCCCGATCCCCTTACCTAGAAAATTGATGATTTTTTCTTCTTAATTTAGGGTCCTAACTCGTTTAGAATTGAATGATTTCATCTAAACTCTTCTTGATTCTTAAATACAACACCGATTCATAAAATTTCTCATACAAACCTCCTCGAAATATGACTCTTACCAACAATACACAATACAAAAGATTTCACGATCTCCATTGTTAAAGAATTGAACAAAAATCAAGAACTATGCAAGAATCATTTAGATACAAAGATTTTGCAGATAAATTAGATGTATGGCGTGAGGACGAACAAGTAAATCATTGTGGGAAGACTTATATACTTGGAATGAACAATGTTCTTGGTGAAATCCTTAGTTCTTGAAAGAACACTTGAAACCTTGCCCTTTTCTCCTCTTGAAACTTCTCTGTAAGACTCTAAGTATTTTGGAATGTAAAAATGTGGTCTAGATCTGATTAGAACCTTACTTTGGGGGTGAACAAAACTTTTTAGGCCTTGAGGGTAAAGGAAAAGACCAAAATACCCTTTTCTAAAATGAATGAAATGACTTAAATAGAGAGACTTCACTCAAATAGGCATAACTTTTTACTTTGAGCCCGAAATTAAGTAAACTTGGCGGCGTTGGAAAGATGACTCAAAGATCTTCAATTTGAAAGGTCATTCCCTACCTAACTCTTAATCTGCTAAAATATATGGTCGTCATAAGTTAACCCAAAATTAAAAACTAATGGCGACTTGTACGAACCTCTCTTTAGTTCTTTTCGAAAACCAAGGTGTTACACTTCTTGAATCAGTCTTCAAAGGAAATCTGAGTCCGATTTTGTCCTATAACATTCCTGAAGCCCATTCCTTTTAATACCAAAACACACCCAACAAATCCTAGCAATACACCGTACACCAACAATACACACAACCTAACACGTATGACCCTTTACGTATCTTCTTCCTCGTGACGACCAGCGAGCCTGACACGAAATCCAAAAACCCCGACACAAAATGCAACAAAACTTATATTAATTTATCTCATTTAAGTTTTTGCCGAATTCACTAGTTAACTGATGTTTTCTAATGCATAATCAACAACACAACTTCCAGTACGAGTTTCTACGAATTGTGCAATAGTATAGTAACCCAACCAAGGGTTGGGGTCGTGTCCCAAGGGAGCGTTTTGAGAATTAATAGAAAAATAAAATTTAGTTCTAACTAGTCATAGCTAAATACATTAACGATTCAAAACATTGTAAATTAAAGAGGGGGACACAAAAGTATCAAATATCAATTTGGGTGTTTTGTCACAAGTAAAGCAAAAACAATAAAAATAACAAAGAAATCAAGCATGGAGAAGAGTTCTAGGGGTGTGACCGCAATACAAGTTGAGATAAATAGTTGGGTACATGCTTTCGATAGGAAATTTGCAAGATAATAGTGACTAGGCTAAGCTTTAGATGGAAATAAGCTCCTCTCGGGCAACTTACCCCGTTTCAAATGCGTTCCTCTCGGACACCCATTTGCCGCATGAAGACCAGCCTACGCCTTACCCCACTCGCTCTCTCGAGCCAAGTGTTAGGATATAGGACTAGGGCTCACCATCTCGGACTGAACCTCATGTCGACCCACTCCTTAGGCCATCAGTTTACTGGTCTTGGTTTCGCGACCTCCCTCTCGAGTAAGCCAAAAATACATGATTGGCTTTGTATTTGCAACTACAAACCCATTAAATTAAACCATAACCACTAGGTGAAATCACCATTAAAATACATCTAATCTATCATCAAGCAAGACCCAACAATAATATCAACACATATTTGCAAAATCACACCCCAAGAATGGGGTTTTTTAGCCACACATCAAGAGATCAAAATTTATACCTTCAATGATGTTGAAATCAAATGGGTATAGAGAAATAAATCTTGATTTGAGAAAAGAAGGAAGAATCTAAGAGACCCACTTCCAAATTGGAAGAGATGAAACCCTTTTCTTCTTCAAGTCTTCAAACCCTTAGAAACTTGAGAGTAAAATAAAAGTACTAAAATCATGATACTAAAAATTCTTTCTAAAATCTGATAAAAAATGATACTAAACTCTTATAATAACCTATAACTCTCAACGAGTATTTGTAGTTTTCAAAAGTTTGTGCTACGGCGAATCACTCTACGACATTTGTCGGAATCACCGATCAATTCGGCGATTCACCCTTTGGTGTAGTTCATCACCGTCTTGCTCCATTCTTCGACATCATCGTGCTCTGGGTCATTCGGTGACATAGCACTGCTTCATGGACCTTCTCGGCGATGTGCCGACAACTCCCTTTTTCCGCCAACTTGATCCTTTCCGTCAGGGCTCAGCACACTGGAACAAAAGGCGAAGTGAGACCCTTCGGCGATTCGCCAAGTGAACTCGGCGATCCTCAAGGCTTCATTTTCTTGTTCTTTTGAGCCTTTTCATTCCTTTTTGCAAAGTAGTGTCCATGCATTCCTTCAAACTCCAAGTACTTGAAACTTAAAGGTTTTCATCAGATATTGAGATAATATAAGCATTTGAGGACACAAATTTAATTAAAATATAGTCCTAAATGAGTCCAATTTGTGAACTCATCAGCACCCCCAACTTAAACTTTTTCTTGTCCTCAACCAAACTGAAGTTCAGCTATTCAAAAAGGTGTCTCAAATAGTGCTACACAAGACTCAATCATGAATGTACAAAAGATACAATTGTGTACTCAAAGATTAAAGTTGTGACACACCATTACCAAAGATTCTCATGCTCACAATACTTTCTACTAATGTAAGTTCAAGCTCAACGAAAGTATCTAAATGCCCTCACATAAAGAATGATTCCATATTCACACACAGAGGCTATTCAATTTAAGATCAGGAATCAGGTGCAACGCTAACACTTAAAAAGAGGAACACAATGCATGATTTCACCGATTGGTTATCCCTTATTTTCCAATGGACTTTTGGTTCAGCTTACTCAAGATAAAAAAGTTCTTTTCAAGGCTTGTAATAAGGCTAAGTGCATAGGTATGGTCATTTAGGCTCAGTGACTTCTTCATCCTCATGAGATGTGGTGTTCTCAAAATGTCCTTTTCCTTTCCCTTATAACTTTTTCTTCAAGCGCTTCTAAGTAATCCTTTTATCCACTCTTCATGTATTGCTTGGAAACCCAATTCCTTTTGCACTTTTATTCCAAAATAAATCAAATATATATAATATATATATATATATGTATATTATATATATATATATATATATTTTTTTTTTTTTTTTTTATGGGGGGTTTCCATTT
>JAJOOS010026699.1:0-10000 GCA_029582725.1 Solanum chiquidenum
GACAAAGAACCCATGGTTAGATTGAAAATTGGGAATTTTGGTCTTTGAATCACTTTTGAAAATCTTTGATAGAACTCCTTGAATGAGAGGTTATTCAAGGATCAAGAGTTACCATACCTTAATTATTGAAGACCCATGAAATTGAAGAACAAATCAGTTGAAAACCCATCTCCTAGCTTGAGCTTCATCAAGGTCTTCCATGGAGTTTTGAGAGAATCTTTTTTTTGAGAGGGAAGGGTCAATTTGAAGAATGGGGTATAATTCTAGGTTTTGGGGTTTTAACCAACTAAAATACCCTAAAATAGGTATAATAACCATTTATAATAATTCCCCAAAGTACCCAAACTACCCTTCACTTAGTTGGACCTTTTAAACAAGTCAAACTTGAGTTTATTTTCGCAGATTTCGTCGGGAATCAAGTTCGCGACGCGGAGGTGTTCCCGCAAGTTTCTAGAAATTAAATTCTGAGACAGTAGAGTCCGCGACATGTACACGACGTGGACCAAACTTTTGGCCCTTGGTGGAGCTAGTCCGCGACGCGGACATGCTCCCTCCAAGCACAACTTGCAAGCTGCTTTGGCAGCTTGCTTGGCCAAGGTTGGGGTCCTCCTCGGGGACCCTTAGGGTGGCCCCCGGGGTGTCGTATCCAAACGTTTTGACCCTAAAAACATTTATTAAGAGACTAGGGTCACCTCCACTAATTTTAGACTCCAAACAACACATAAAAACATGAACAACATACTAGAACACATCAACATGTGAAAGACTAGTTTCCGAACGTCTTGGTCGTCCCTTGACGTTTGACTTCCAAACTCTTTAAAACTGACTTAAAAGGCTATTATTCATTATTCATAAAACCCATGTGAGGCTCTACTTTATCCTACTTTATTTGGGGGTCGTTACATGCACAACTCAAAATATACTATTCAGAATGTGCACTTGTTCAAAGGAGGTAACATCAACTCCAATTCATCATGATCAAATACAAGGAAGTCTGAGCTATATCTAAACAACCTATTTATGCAAGATATTTTCACAACTTGTCATGTTCAAGGAGGAACTACCATCTCCTAATTAAAGCAACCATTTATTCTTCTCATGAAGTACAATACACAACTCTTACTCAAAGCACCACAACATGAGGGAAACAATTCACATAGACTCATTTTCTTCCAATACACAAGTTTTCATGAACATGCATTATATAAAGAAGTTCATGGCAACATATAAGCTCATAACAATAATATTAGCTAGGCATACCATCTCCCCCTTACGAGTGAGCCTACACAATCACTTCTAAACATCATTAATCACATAGTCATAGGGAGAATTACATTTTATCATTAAAAGCAAGCTCAACACAATCAACATGGAGCCCATGTGCCATTTCATCAAAACACATCAGAGCATGTTTATCACACTATCTCATGAAGTCAAATATGCCATCTTTATACTAGAATGCACAACAACATGAGGAACATGTAAAACATGTAAAATCTATTTTATACAAAGTAAGAATCTTTCAAAATATGTAACTCATAAGGAGATCATGGAAATTTCTAAAACACTCATGACCCCTAGACATAAAACAAGCCCAAAAAAGAACTCTTGGTCTCAAGCTAGAATAGGAATAGAAGAAAAGATGAGGATATCGGGACTTTCAATCAATGTTGCTACTCAAGCACATGATCTCCCCCTTGGGAGTAAGCCCTTTTTTTACTAAAACCTCAAATACTACTCCTTTAAAAAAACTCAAGGAATTATCAAGACTCATTATAACCTTAACGGGCTCTAAAACCAATAGAGGTCTAATAATCATGCATGCAAATCCTACCAAGGTTAACAAAAGTAACTCGATGGGACAAGGAAATTATGGGACACACATAACATTCAAGACTCCACAATCAAGGAATGAGTCAAGGAGAACTTATCATCTAAGGTTAGAGGAGAAATAGAAGGGGACATAAGGATATTGGGACATCTCACTGGCCCTTGGTCTCCCAATCAAGCACCTTGAACTAACACCCTTACAAAAACCACTCCTCAACATCTTCATGGAAACATTTTCTTACTTTTTTATTTCTTAACTTGTCGGTCTAAGATCCCAATTGGTACTTCTAAATTAGAGAGGTTCTCATCTAAGCACTCTAGCTCAAAAGCAACCTTACCAATACCTACTCAAGGTCTCATATAGACCTACCAATCCAGGCCAAACTTCTCAACTCACTACACCTCTTAAGGTGAGATTATCAAACAATCCTAATTCATGAACATCAAGGACACTCAATGACCTTACCATCTAAGCACATTATCCCTCACTTGGGGTAAGCCTACACAAACTCTTTACAACATCTCTTCCTTCAATTCTAAGGTCGGAGAAAGGCATAACTAAACCTTCACACTCATCATATAATATGATCCTAAACCATGGAGGATTACACTTCTATCCTCTTTTAAATGAGTTTACTCACTCAGCATCTCTAGGCACCACTTAAGCACCACTATTCCACCAAAAATCCAACATATCATAAAACTCATTATGGCTAAGTTGAATTACACTAACAACCACATATGTCCATCATTAAACCCATGAATACTAAGGACATCACAAAAGACAAGTATTACCGGAATAGAAATAAGCATGAAACACATACCGGGAGCACCATTAGGAGGATACTCTTGTTCACCTCTAGCTTGAAGAGCATCGGACCTAACTTTCTTCCTTTTCTTTCCCCTAGCGGCAAGTATTGGGCAATCTTTTATTTTGTGGTCACTCCTACCACATCCATAACAATCCTTTGTGCCGGCTAGACACTTCCCATTGTGTTTCTTTCCACATGTTTTGCAAGTAGGCTTAAGTAACACCGATTCACTATTGCTTCCTCTTTTAGGCTTAGGGTTAGACACTCTCTCTCCCATAACTTTTGGGAGAATCTTAAAAGGATCTTGTCTAAAGGACCTCTCAAGTGAAGAATTTCCATCATCCATCCTAACCCTCTTTTTCTCCTTCAACTTTCCTTCAAGTTTCTTTTGCTCAATTTCAAGGGCATACTCTATAAGACGGGGGATACTCATATTATCCTCAAACATGGCTATACAACATTCACTTGCCACTAAGTCGGACAATCCCAACACAAACTTACTCATCCCTATTTTGGGATCAGATACTAGAATTGGAACATACTTCGACAATTGAGTGAACCTCCTTGCATATTCCTTAACACACTTATCACCTTGTTCAAGGTTGATGAACTCAAGCACCAAAGCTTCTATCATCTTTAAAAGGAAGAACCTATCTAGAAAGACACTCTTGAACCCTTCCCAATCTATGGGGCCCAATCCTACCGGCCTAGTCTCCCTCCATTGATCATGCCATATTTGTGCAACCCCTCTGAGTTGCGAAGAAGCTAACTCCACTTTCTCTATCAAAGTTACCCCCGTACGGTCTAACACCTTAGAGACCTCCTCCACAAACCCATGAGGATCTTCACCCTCCTTGGAGCCATAAAACATAGGAGGATACCACTCTAAAAACTCCATCAATCTAGAAGTAGCTATCCCCCTTATGGGATTTGCCGGAGTTACAACCTATTTGTTGACTTGCACCCTAAAATATTGAGCCAACAATTGGATAGTGGACCTAAATTCCACATGAGTCACACTCTCCCCCATAGGGTCCATTGGAACTTGGAGAGGAGCTTGGAGTGGAACTTCTTGCTCCACATTGTCTTCCTCAATCCCTTCAATGTAGTCCCTTGAAGTAGTTATCTCCTGAAAACCATAGGGCACACATTAGGAGAAAAGTCTAATAAAGCTGAACTCTAGGGCACGATTTAGAGAATGAAGAAGTGAAGTTTTTCCTAACATCTGATAGCCTCCTATTCATAAAATGTGGCGCGCTTCACATTTATGAACATGACTCTACTAGATGTGATTTGAGACATCCTAAAACCATCCCAAAAACCTTATGCTCTCATACCAAGTTTGTCACGACCCAGAGCACTCCATAGTCATAACATGGCATACTTGGCCTCGAAGGGGTCTTATACAAGCCGTTAGCATATCATGAACATTAATGCATAGTAAAATAGTGGAAAATTTAAAACTTTTCTTTACAATCGAAGTCTTTTATAAAGTGAAAGAGTATCTATGACACTATGTCTCAAACCATCTATTATACTTGGAATAAAACTCTTGAAATACAAATCTTAGGGGCACAACCCTTACAAAAGTCTAAAGACATAAAAGTAAAGACAATAAAGGACATGTGGTTGAGCCCTCGAATACAATGAGGACTCACCAATCTTCTTCTTCTTGATCTCTTATGAACCTAGCCACGAGGATGGAATCCAATATCTCCAAATCCCACACTTGGTGAAAATGTAGAAGGAAGGAGTTAGCACAAAAAGTACTAAGTACGGAATCCATGCACAAAACCATTAAACCATGCATGAAAGGGGAAATTTCATTTGAAATCATGCTATATGCCATTTTTGAACATCATCTTTGAAATAGTTGGAGAATGCAACCAATAAGGCAACACACATACATTTCATTACAACATGAGAGAAAACATTATAATAACAATCGTAGTCTCCAACATCAATATAATACAAATCCCAATCTTCACAATACATAGCCTCAAATTATAAGGTAATACAAATCAAATACCAAGACCATCTCATCATTAGGTAATCATCACCTAAACAACCCCTAAGATATACTTGTTCAATGTATGGTAACTAACATGCGTTTACAATGTACAACACAAGCCAACAATCATAAACAAGGAAGCATCATGTTTATAGTTCATAGTAAGAAAGTCATACCAAATACCAACTCATTACACGCACACATGGATATATATACATTCATGACAAAAGTAAACCACACCAGGTCTACTTGTGCAATGTACAAGTGAAGTCCCATACCCCCACTCATACCAAGCAAAGCCCATTAAGATGTCATAGATATAGCTCATGTATGGTTCATGTTCATGCATGGTATACAATAACTTCATAAAGCATCATGTTGTCAAGCACATACCATAATCACGCTCCAAGCTCACTTGTGCAATGTATGAATGAAGTCCCATACCCCCACTCATACTAAGTAAGACCCTCAAGTAATCATAGCACATGACTTGTGTTTGTATTATTAGTTCATGTTCTTGTTCATGTCATGTCATGGATCTTGTTCTTGTTATGTAGGGAAGTTTAGCTTTAACCGACATAGACCATGTGAGCTACATGGAATCTGATGTACTATCCCACACCGAAAAGAGGTGTCCTACTTGCCTAAGGTAGAACCAACATGGTTAGCTTATAGGTGGATCCACTAGCTAAGAGACCTATGTGGGCATATAGTTATGGGATAGGGAGATTGCTTCTAGAAACCCGGACTGACTGAGGTAATCGGTTTCCATCTCTTGTTCTTATCCACTTGGTGCTAAGCCTAATTCCTTTTTCATAATCATGTTATGTCTTTACATTATAGTCAAGTTCTTGGAAGAATGCATAACACTCAACCATCATGGTATCATGGTAGCTCATGGATTCTAGAATCCTTAGTGTGTGAGTAAGTCTTTCACATCATGTTCATGAGAGAGTCCTTTTTAATCAACCCAACATTAATATAATAATCATAGTCTTGTCATGCATAAATAACTGTAATGGGTGTAGGGGAAGAAGGATCTTGCATCAATACGACAACATCATGATCATGTACATTTCATGCATAATAATGTGTAAGGGTGCATATGAGAATTATACTTTCAATTAACACCATTGATACATCATGATCATGTTCATGCATGGAGTGTGTGTGTAATTTGTCCTTGAAATAACACAACAACAACATTAGAATCATCCTAGACCATTCATACAATATCAAGTGTATGATTAAGGGAAGAATAGCCTTTTCAACAATACCACAATTATAATCAATAGTCATAGGAGTTTCAACTTCTAAGTAAATCATGAGTTCACGCACAATCTTGCCAACGAGCACAAACCTTCACAATATTCCCTTTAAGGGCTATGGACCAACTCATCCCCAAACATATAGCAATAGCACAATAGATAAGGGAATACAATGATCCAACAACTCATCAATACATTAATCACATCATGATTGGCACTTTACACATTCAAGTATTTATCAACATGCACATAATATCATGATCAAGTAAATTCATGTTTAGAAGCATTACCCTAAACCCATTCATGTCTAGGTGATCTAATCTAAGACAATTCATCAAGAAGTTATTCAATCTTAGAGGTTCACATCTAAACCCTCAATTTGCCCCTTTCATGACATAACCCTAGAATATTGGTCTAATCAAGTATACAAGTAAAATTACACTTAGATCATGCATTTACATCATAATTAAACACCTTCATCTTTCAAGTGGATCAACAAGTTCATCTACAATCATTATCAACATATATAACCCTGGCAAGTTGCCCTTCAAGGATAAGGATTAAGATGAACCCTAAATTACTAGAATTACCATGTTAGATAAATATACATCATGATTCAACAACATAATAAACCTAAACACAATCGATTATTAAGCCTCCATGATCAATCAAGTCACACCTTAGTTCACAATTTAGGAAGAAGGGGAAATCATGGGTCCAAGGGAGATTTTCATCAAAATCTATCAATAATTCATTAATTCAATCATAAATCATCAAAATCAATCATAATAAACCTTAATTAAACAATTGAATTAGTTTTGGAAGAAGACCCATGACTAGATTTGAAAACCCTAGATTTGGGAAATTTGAAAACATAGTTGAAGGGGCTTCTTGGTGATAGCTAACCAAGAATGAAGAACTCCCATAACTTAGGTGTAGAATCCTTCCAAATTCGTAGTGAAAATATTCCTTCTTCAAGCTCTAACTTGGTTTCCTTCTATGTTCTTCATTGGAGTCTAGAGAGAAGAGTTTTGGGAGAGAAGAGTAGTTGGGTTTTGATTTGGGGGTCTTTCGTTATGACCTATTAAAAATATGTTTTCATGACTTAAAATAGTTTATATAGGTCTATTAAATCAGTATAAAATGACCCTAGACTAAAATAATTAAATACCTAACTAATTCCCAAACCCCTAACTTAAACTAAAAACTTCCAAAACTGTGACCACCTACAGACCACCCATCCACGGACCGTGGATGGGCTCACGGGGTATCAAAGGGGGTTCGTGGTTTGGTACTAGGGCTAAAACTTTCAGGTCTTAACAGGCCTTGACCCACGACCTCAACCCACGGGGCGTGGGTCCATTGACGGTCCGTCAATTGGACTCGTGGTCCAAGCTGTTTTGACAGCTTTTAGGCAGTGTTGGAGTCCTCCTCAAGGACCCCTTGGGTGGTCCTTGGGGAGTCGTACCCGGACGTTTAACCCCTAAACATGTCATTCTAAGTATGGGAGTCACTTCATCGAGTTTTAACCCTCCTACGACACTCTAAAACTTCTACGAAAGTCTGTACAACTAACTAGTTCAACTTACTAGTTTCCGGGTGTTATAGTCGTGTCTTGACGTTTAACCCCTAAATTCCTCAAACTTCACTCGGGAACAATTTAGAAACATTTAAACAAGTTTCCAGCTTCAAACTCACATGTGAGGCTCTAGTTTCACCTACTAGATTCCGTCAAGCATTAGCTAGGTCTTACTAGTTTTTATGGGGTGTTACAGTACTTGATCCCGAAGGGGTCTTATACTAGCCCTTAACATCTTCATAATATAATATAATAGAAAAGTATGGAAAATTTACAACTCATTTTAAGCCATACAATAAAAAACATAAAGAAATAACATAAATGAAATATGGGTTTGTCTTTGAAGCTATGAGGACTCACCAAATCTTCAACTCTTCTTACAACTTAGAAACCTAGACTCTAAAGCAACTCAATCTTCGAAACCCTACAATTGATTAGAATATAGGCAATATGCGTTAGTACAAAATGTACCAAGTATGAAAGCTAGCACAACATCATAAGAGCATCTCAAAATGGTTAGTCAACATAAGACATAAGCATAAGAGATAATAACATAGTCATAACATAATCATCATAGTCATAGCATGATCTCCAACATAAGCATCATATAAACATAACTCAACATAAGACATAGTGAATGAGCATAAGAGTTAAATCATAATAATAAGAAGCCAAGTCTTCAACCTAAGCATCATCTAAGAATAATTGAGTCTTAGTCATCTCTACCATAATAGAACCATTCTCAAGTAACCTCAAAAGCATACAAGTGCAAAGCATGAATAACATCCCATAATACCACCCAAACCAAGTATCCATTTTTAGTCATCTTAATCATGGCCTATATACATGGTCAAGTCTCTAAGCTTCTATACCATAAGGGCACCATACTTCTAGGTAACCTCAAAGCACACTTGGGTAATGCATGAAAGGCATCCCATACTACCCTTCACACTAAGTATAACCCTGAAGTCATCCTAGTCATATTCACCCTCCTTTGGTATCACTATTGGCTTACTTCGTGTAGACAAGGGACCTATCACCTTTAGTCAATCATATCTTGGCAGGCATCTATAGCAATAATCCATCAAGCATAACTCATGTACAACACTCATTAGGTAACCTTTAGTCATACTTGTGAAATGCATGAGTAGCATCCCATACTACTACTCATACTAAGTACTTCTTTAGGTCATCATATTCATGTTCCTTAATTAGGGACTAGCCCTCTTTTTAAAGCATGGGAACTCTAGGAGACACTTTACTAAGTCTATCTTAGTTCCTTCTTGTTTTGAACCCTAAGAGATACTATACTAGGTACATATTAGTTCATCATGCTTGAACCCTTAGAGATATTACTTAAAGCATAATCTAAGTTCATTAAACTTGAACTCTTGGAGATGCTACTTAAAGCATAATCTTAGTTCATTATAAGGTTGGACCCTATGAGATACTTCTTTTAGCATGTCTAGGTTCATTATTATTATGGACTCTATGAGGCACTACCTTAATCATGTCTAAGTCCATTTATACTCTTGAACATTTGAGGTACTTCACTAGCTTATCTTAGTTCCTCAATACTTAGACCCCTAGGATATACTACATTAAGTACATCTTAGTTCATTAAGGTTGAACCCTAGGAGATGATTCCACAAGCATAATCTTGGTTCATCATGTTTGAACTCTAGGAGATGCTACTTAAAGCATACTCTTAGTTCATTTAGTTTGATCTCTAGGAGATGCTCCTTCAAGCACAATCTTAGACCATTACTTGTATTGGACTCTAGGATATGCTACCTTATGCATAATTTTAGCCCATGAGGTATGAACTCTATGAGATTCTACATTGAGCACGATCTTAGTTCATTACTAATCTTGTTTAATTGGGATATAGCCTTAACCGATATGATAACATATGAGCTATCACATGATCTCTCATGGTGTTATCCACACCATCAATGATTTGTCAACTTGCCTAAGGTAGAACCAGTTTGTTAGCGTAGTCGGATCAACTAGCTAACTTTCCTATGGGTCATGTAGTTATGGGATACGGGGATTGCTACTAGAAACCCAAACTCCACTAGGTGAGGCTTCCATCTCATGAGATACACTTGGGAAAATCCATACTCTTCTAGGTGATATATTCATGTGGAAGCCAAAACTAACTAGGTGGGAACCTCTATGAAAGCCCAAACTCAACTAGGTGGGAACTTCCATCTCATTTCAATATCCACTCATTGCTAGGCATGAATCCCACAAGATAATCATTAAGTCTCTACTTAGAATCAAGTTTATGGAAAGATGTTCTTTATAACCAATCCATGCTAATACCTTTTTTACACCATGTGTGAGCAACTATCACCATCCATGACCTAGGTATAAAGGCTCTCTAGCCTTTGGTTCAATTAGGTAAGAGAAGCCCTTCAACCCTAGAACCATTACTATGTGAGAAGTCTTTCATGTTAAGTTCATTTTCATGCCTAACATCATGCCTAGAATTCTA
>JAJOOS010026700.1:0-11497 GCA_029582725.1 Solanum chiquidenum
CTCATGTTGTTTACTTCATTTATAGGATACATCATACTTTTCCTCCAATTGATATGCAAACCAGAAATACCTTCAAATAAGACCAGAATCACTCTTAGATACTTCAGTTGTTCTTCCTCAGCATCGCAGAAAATCAAGGTATCATCTGCATATTGCAAGTGTGTGACTTCTAGTCTCTCAGTACCTTCTCTGGCCACATCAAAACCCCTTATCCATCCTCTCAAGTTAGCAGCTTTTATCATGTTGTTTAAACCCTCCATAGTGATCAGGAACAAAAAAGGTGACAAGGGATCCCATTGTCTGAGACCCCTTTGGGTTTGAAAGAAACCTGCAGGGTTACCATTGATGAGTACTGAGAATCTTACAGTTGATATGCAAAACTTTATCCAGTTCAACCATTTCTGCCCAAAACCTATAAGGTTCAACATCTTCATTAAGTATTTCCAATTAATATGGTCATAAGCTTTCTCTATATCCAACTTACAAAGGACACCTGGCTTCTATATCCGTTGGGGGGACCCACTAGCCGTTGCCAACGGATACAATTCAAAAAAATAAAAATAAAAATAGGGGGATCCCGCGGAACCGGCCGGTTCAGCCGGGCCGGGTCGACCGGGACCAAAGGGTGAACCGGACCGGTTCCGGTCCCCTAACCTGTGATCCCCCATCCCGTGTGAATTGACGGGACCGGGTCCGGCGAGCCGCATCTCGAACCGGTCGCGGGCCGACCCGGCCCCCCTGCCAGGCCTATCTAGGATTGATATATACAAGACATACCATTGTAAATGATTGGGTGTTCTTTTTATTTAGGCTAGTTAGGTCTTATTCTCTCTTGTACTTGATTTTGTCTTCAATATGTGCAGAACGGTTCCCACAATGTTCACCTTTGCCTTACTCAGGTGTGCTTACTTTATAGGAACTCTCTATTTGACCTTTGTGTTGTTCATGCCCTATTTTAACATCTGAAAATATACTTTTTCCAGACTCTCGAGGCGTTGAAGATACTATGCCCAAAGAGGGCTCTACTAATTGGAATGACTCATGAATTTGACCATCACAAAGATAATGAATTCCTTGTGGAATGGTCTAGAAGGTATACTTTCTAAGTGGTCCTTTGGAGGACGGGGGATGCAAATTTTATGATTTAGCAGCTTATCTAGAACTTCACATGATTATTTGCTTGCAGAGAAGGTATACCAGTTCAACTTGCACATGATGGATTGAGGATCCCTGTTAACTTATAAAGAGGTATGATAATATCTCGGACATATCTTCCATGATATAACTTCCTTAAATTATCTACTTTCATTAGAGAATATTAGGAGTCATAGTATATGACTGTAAACCAAGAAGCATGTAACTTCTCAATGATTGTGGTATACAAATTAGCTCTTCAATGGTATATTGGATTTTAGTAACAATCTAAGCGACTGCAATGTTCTTATTCTATGCACTTCGAAACCTAATGATTTTGACATCATTTGAAAAAGCTAATTATCAGTAGTATATCTGTCGGTATGACCAAAAGTATTCTCATTGTTTTAGGATGAGAATTAGTTTTCTCTAGCTGTTCTATTCTTACAACACTCAACTTGCTACCTCCAACTATTTAGTATTGTATCAGTTTTTGCTACTTGGAACTAGTATCAATTGTTAGTTAACATATGTTACCTGCATTTTCACGACTCCCACAGTTACTACCTTTTAGGTAAAATTATTGGTGAAATAGTTTTCTTTTGTAAAAAATATATACATACAGAACATTCCATGTTATAGCGACTAACTCATAATCTCAACCAGATGATACTGCTGAATGGACAAAAGAGAATGCTTAAAGACTGAGTAATGGCTCTGAGAGCATCCTTTTGATCTGTTAGTGCAAGTAGATTATATACATGGAAATAGTTGGGACATGATGTAGCATTGATGTCTATGTTCACCAGATTATACTTGTGTATGTTGTTGTATTTAAATCATTTTCTCAAGAATACTAGGTGTATGGAGTTGAATATTAATCATTTGTTAAGCTTATACGAAAATGAAGCTTTTAATGGCAATTTCATTTTCATTTCCTGAATCTGAGAATTAGTACTCCGCTCAGGAAATAATGATAGCTAGAGCCTAGAGGTGTCAAAACATGGTACCCTAGCTGGACCTCGCGACTTTTGAAGTCATTAGTCTGCATTGCAATGGCGTAGTTAAACTGGGTTGGACCAATCTGTTTTTGCAGCTGTAATAATTGTAGGAGCATAAAGGACTATCAAATATGCACATAGATCCAACTTCAATTGCTAAATATATCATTTTAATATTCCTGAATTAAGAATTCTTTCTCGAGTTTTATCAAAGTTGGATCTAGCTTTGCAACATGTTCCTAGTGGGAGAGGAGGGTGCTTAAGTTCAAGGGATGTTGGCATTGATATATTTAGCTGATTAGTCTTGTACATAAGTGGCTCAATTACTTGCTCTAAATTATGATTTTAGGGAACAAATGAGTGATTTGTTTTTCATCATTATGTAATGATATAATAAAATAAAAATATATATTTTAAACTTAGGTCACAATACAATAGGATAGTGTATATATAGGGAATATAATGTCGCAAGAAATTGATCAGGGTTGTTGAATTCAATTAGAGGGTTGGAGTTGGTAGTTTCTGAATTCATTTCTACTCACAAACAAATACTTTATTTTAGGAATAAAGTAAAGATTAGAGAGGTCCAATGGATGAGGTGGCCACATTTGTCATACTCATACATGGTGAAGTCAAGTGATTGATAGTAACTTTGACAAACTTGTTGCTTTTAATATCACATGTATTTAGGTCCTATGTTACAAACTGCTTTACGTTCACTATTCTGCAATGGACTCCAATATTTTAATTTCTAACTTTTTATGTGCCATATTTAAGGATAAAATCATTTTAATATATTTGACATAAAATCACAATATTATTTTTAAAAAATTTCATGTCAAAGTTAAATTATAATCATTCTTATGGAGTAATATATACGAAACACACGCAATAGTGGTGACGGTACTAATTTTAAGTGATATTTCATAAGATTTTCTATGTGACGAGTGATGATGATGCAAGAGTTATCTTAAGTGGCGGCTTGTATTTTATATCATAGTATTGTTTATTTTAGTGATAAATTGTATTTAATTAATTTTGTTCACCTCCCCATCACATTTTCGGTCTTATAGACCTTATCCAAAAACATGAGTCTAATAGACCTAAACTTAAAATTGTTAATTTGGCTAGAGTTTGAATTTTAACTTATATTTTTTCCATCAAAAACATAAAAATTCAAACAGGAGTTGAGCAGCTGGCCGTTTGGAAAAAAACAGTTGGTTTTGGGGTTTGTAAACTAGGCATTGATAATAATATTTGCATGGAATATGCAAAATTTAAAATTATGTGCCAAGTTTTAAATTTTAGAAAATTTGAAGTTGAAAATATACCGGTGAAATTTTATAGGCAAGAAAAATTCCCTTGTTATCTTTTATTGTGGTTATTAAAGATACTCAACATGATTTCTAAGCACCTTGAAAAACCAAGAACATAAATAATGAAACAATATTTAATTCTATACACACTACAAAAGCATATAAATTAATTTCCAACAATAATGGATATGCATAAGTTGATCATTCAATTATTATTCTTTTTTTTTTTGGGGTGAAATATGAAAGATTTCTAAATTCATATTAGTCTATCACGTCCCCATTAAAATGAACAGAAATTACAAGTTGGCAGTCCAAGTTGGGCTGCGGGAATGTTCCAACAAAAGTTGCTAACAATTTTGACTATTTTTAATATGTTTAACCAAATTATTTGGAGTTGGATTTTTATCCTCATACACACGTATTTTTTTTAATCTATTAGAGCTTATTGTTGATCGACTCATTTTTAATATAATAATCTCAATTGTTTTTTAATCCCTCCCTAGGAGCTCCCACCCTTTTTGCTCCCTTGGTGACTCGAACTCGCAACCTTTGGGTTGGAGGTGAGAGGTGCTTACTTTGAACATTTATGTGAAATTATTTTTTAGGCAACTTGATAGTTTAAAATTTCTCCCACGGTGTCAATCTATAGAAGAACTCGTTATTTATGTACTAACAATGATTTTTTTTTTGTTACATTATCATTTATCATGGTTACTTAATTGAATATTATCATGTTATTTCTTTAATTTTTAAGATTATCATATTAATTTTACAATTATATATGGTATTAGTAGTTAGTACAACATGGTAATGAAATATTTTTAAAATCACGAGGACGCACAAAGACATAATTTACCTTTTGGGTCTATTTTACCCTTGCTATTAAATATTATTTATCATCTAACACATTTTTCAAATATTAAATTTAATAAAGTCAAATAATAATATAATAATATTACATAATAAGCCCAATATTAAAAGTGATAAAATTGAGAACAAATTATTCAAACTAGCCACTCTTATGATTCTAGTCAAAGTGCATGCAAGACCAAATGGGATCCTTCCAATTAACATGTTTGTCTGGTAGTACTAAAATTCTTTAAAATACACCATTGGCCAACCAAAGAAATATTATTAATATATGACTCATTGCATGCCTTGTTTGAAACACAAACTAATCAATCAGTCCAACTAAATCCAAATTTGAAATATCCTTTTCTATTTCTTGTACAAATACAAATGAATACATGATTAGAAGAGAAGCTAAGACAAAATAAGAGAGGAGGATCATATATTAAAATTAAGTTAAATCGAGAAGCTAGAAGAATATAAATTATGGCTTGTTTTTTTCCATATAATAGCAGAAACTTGGATACAAGTTTCTTCATATTCAGGCCAACAATAGTGATTATGGATGATCTTGTGGAAGCTCTCAAGCATTTCTCTTTTTCTACTCAAAATCTTGGATGTGTGCAAAGTGCTATTTTTAGAAGCATTCATGGGAATATGGTATGATCATCCTATTCACTATTGAGTTGAATTCTCTTTTACTTAAATTCTTTTATCAAGTTTCTGGAAATAAATTGCTAGATGGTAGCTATCTTGTACAGTTTGGAGTAATCGGTGTACGTGCATACTCCGATCATACTAGGAAAATATTTGACTCTATCGAATATACAGGGAATACTAGATAGCATTCTATCGATGTCAAGTCATGGACTTGTTTCTTCAGCTATTTTTCTATATGTTGGTGCTCTATATGACCGGCATAAGTGATAAGACTCGATTAGTTTGATATTATAGAGATTCAATAAGCATCGTGTCAAATCTCTCTATTATTTCCTTCTCTTCTACTTTGGCCAATATGAGTTCACCTAGTCCTAGCAACTTTATTTCATAATTTCTCATTTCAATTGGAGCTTTCCAAAGAAATAGCTTAGTAGTCGTATTACCTGTGCTTGGGATGAGTTTGGACGTGACCTATTGCTAGTGGCAAATTCATCATTTGAAGGTCGTGGGGTGCTCACCTTTCTTTAACCTAAAATTGCTAGTGATCACAGAGTACATAAATATATAACAACTCGAGCACGTTAATAAAAAATTACATGATAAAACAACGGTTAATTTATCATCACCAAAAATAACTTATAATCACAAGTTACAATAAAGAAAAAGAGACCAAAAAGTTTTTACAAATAGAAAAAGTAAATTAAAAAAAAAACAACTAAATGACACTGCGTAAAATAAAAAAATAAAAAGGAGAGGATAAGTATGAAAAAAATATATTAATTGGTAAGAAAAGGTGCGATTTGGAATTAAAAATATCACTAGTGAGATTCAAACTCATGACTAGTAGGCACCTGCACACCTTAACATTAGGGTCAGAACCAAAGCAATAACTAGTTTTTTTGTTCAATGGGTTCTCTAGTTTTTATATCGGTTTTTCATATTTTCTCTATGAATATATACAAAAAATTTGTCGGATGGTCGAGCACCTCAAATGCTCCATGTATATCCCCACCTATTGCATTTTGGCTGTTATATCGCGCGTGTGGTTAAAATAAATAAATCAAAATTTGAATAAATGTATTTGTTTTCAACCTAGTTTTCAATAATTCTTCGAGATGAATCAGAGCGCTTACATCATTTTTAATTGAAGACTTTTTTGAGATAAATTGAAAGAGCAATCACCAAGTCACAAACTTTATAAGGTACTCATTAAAAAAAAAAAAAAAAGGGACAAAAATATACCATGCCTTTAGAAAAAAATTTGCAAGAATATAATGCCTAAAATTCGAAACTATTACACCCTAAAGCAATTTGTGAGCCACATTTGCCACACTAGAAGTTTACGTATGTCAAAGGGATTCAACAATCCTGTATATATATAAAAAAATGTTTTTATCGTATTTACATTGTATAATTATTTGACGAAGAAGATTGAATTGCACCCTTGTGAATAAAGATAGGTACATATTTGTAGAGGCGAAACCAAGGTTAGGAGTTTGGGGGTTCTAAATCAATTCATTTGGGGGTTCACAAGTTAATATACATAATTTATTTAATTTTCTTAATACAAATATAAGGTCTACGAAAAAAGCTAATAGGTTCGTCCGAACCCATGAACCCCACCTAGTTCCGCGTCTGCATATATGTAATTCTTTTGTAGCTTGATTGTTAATAGTGTATTTTTGGGGAGTGCAGATGGTATGGTATGGAGCATGGATAAAGAGATCTACTGAGAATAAGGACTCACTGGCTGCAACTCTTGTAAGTCTAATTTAATATTCTCTTTTGTTTTACCTTAGTCATCAACTCATAATCTTAATTTTTCATTAATTTATTATCTGCTTGAATTGGAAAGAAAACTATTGGAGAGAATTAATTAATTCATGTTCTAGCTCTAGGACTCTAACTTCTTGTTTATCACCTTAGGCGTGCTACGAAGAGTTACTCGTTGTTTCTAGTCAATATGTTGAAGGGACCATCAAAGTTTGTGGTAGAATGCATAAAATTAAATCTCTCCACTCTTTAATAAGAGGTCTCGAGGTTTGAGCCTGGAGAATCAATAAAATCTTCATAGGGAGCCATTTTCCCTTTTATGCCAATATGAAAAAGTTCCTCTTTTGCCATTTGCCAATCAAACAAAGAAATCAGGGATATCTTTAACTAACTTCCTTTCATTTATTAGTTTCAAACGAGCCAGCATTAGGAGTTTGGGGATTCTAAAGAAGAGAAAAAAGGAGTTTGGGGTTCTAAAGAAGAGAAAATATTGCAAAGCATGCATAAAATTTTGATGAAAGTGGGGTTTGAACCTACAACTCTAGTTGTGGGAAAACAATGTCATGGCCCCTTCCCTACCACTAAGCCGTCAGTTAGTTTTGTTAGGGGTTCACAAGTTAATATATATATATAAAAAAATTCTAAGACAAATACAGGGTCTACGAAAAAGCTATTGGGTTCGTCCGAACCCATGAACCCCCACTTATCTCCGCCTCCGTATATATTACACTTTTAAGGTTTGAGTGCAAATACATATGGTGATTACATTGCTAATGTTACTCCATTTTCGTTTGATAAGGTTTCAATGTTAACAAGTGTATCAAGCATGGCAATCCTACTAGAACATGGCTTCTATGATGCATATGCTGGAGAATCAAAGGATCATTCCGCCGCCGCTAAATTCTACACAGGGGACATAGTTTCCATGAACTCTGCCTCTTTCTCCCATCACGACATGCCAATCGAAGACTTTACATACGCGTGCTTAGCCATTTTTAAGGACCGGTTCCACAACATGAATGGCGCCGTTTCTGGGGTTTGCTTCAAGTCCCAACAACTATCCAAAGTAGCCGCGGTTTTCATCTGGAAATCCTTACAATGTTGCTACAGTTACATCTTGAATCAAGATTCCAGGAGTGTTCTTCCTTATTTTGATGGCTTTTCACTAGATTTAAAATATGATGTGTTTAAAGTTGTATATGTTAGTGGAGATAGTGCCTTAAATTTTCATATTTTTCCTCCACACAAGATGTTGGAGGGCAAACAAGGGTTGCACAATGTTGCTCAACAACTTAATAGAATTTCTGAATAAAAAATGAAAATAAAGATTAGTAGGTAAGTACTACTAGTATTGAGCATAGAGACATCATGTGGATCATGCCTTCGATTTTGGTATGTAATTCATAACTATATTATGAGGAGAATGAATTTTTTTTTTCTTATTGGAAGAAATGATTCAATTAGTTGCTATTTTTCTTAGTTCAGAATCATTTTGTGCTCTACTAGTTTAAATATTCATTGCTCCTCATATTTGATCAGAGGCGTAGCTAGGTAGGGGTTCGTGGGTTCGGACGAACTCAGTAGCTTTTCTGTAGACCTTGTATTTGTACTAGAAAATTAATTATATATATATATATATATTAATTTGTGAATCCCTAACAAAATTGATTGACAAATTCTAAATGAAATTTAGAACCCCCAAACTCTTTATTCTGACTTCGTCTCTGTATTTGATAATTTATTTTCTCTCTCACCATTTCAAATTCATGTGTCCAAAGTTCCTTTTCTATCTCTAGATTGTTTATTGCGTATGTATTTATGAGGAACTTCTTCTAAGAAAATGACTTGTATTTTTTATTATCATTGAAAGTAATATTCAATGACACAAGAATCTTCTCGTAGCAATCTGCACTATGATTTCAACACAATAATGTGGGAAAATGTGAGAACTTAATATAGGTAACAAAATCAACCCACTAGGACTAATTGGGCCAATTTGGTCCTAGTTATGATTTGGTAATAAAAGGACCACTGTGGTCTTTCATTTAAAAATAAAAAATAATAAAAAATCATGTAATCAGAATAAAATTAATCGGAAATTATATTGCAATAACCGTTGATGATGACAGTATCACCATAATTTATCTAGCTTTGAAGACACACCAAAAAAGAACTCCGGATCAGAGTGTTAATGTCACGATCCAATACGAGTCATAAGTGGCACTCATACTTAACTTTTTAGGTGGGCGAACCACGAATTCAAAGTCCAACTTATACTAGTTATTCAATTTATGAAATACGACAATAATGCGGAAACTCAAATCTTATTAACGTGAGAAATAGAAATCTACTAGAATCTATTAAATATCATTCCCAAAACCCAAAAGTCATCACATCAAGGACATCTACTTCCAAAATACTAAGTCTAAGAGTTTTAAAGGCACTAGAATAAATAAATGAAGCAGTTAGTGTCCAAAAACTAAGGACATCATGTCATGACCGAGAGAATCCAACACGGGCTAGAATGAATAGCTCACCCTGAAACCTGATGTGCTGGAGACTAGCTAGAGTTGAGGGCGAGTTGAAGTCGCTGGTAGACTAAGAAAAATACAAGTAGGGGTCAGTACATGACAACTGTGCTAAGTAGATATCATCGGCCGACTCAAAATAGAAACCAATATGCATAAAGTAGTAACATGAAATCAACTATAGCACTTAGCAGGTGACAAACAACAAACAACAAACAACAGAACAAGTGGCAACAATAATAAAACAAGTGCATAATTAGTCACAATATTGAAAACATACGTGAGGACTCATGCCTCCACACCACGATCTTTTGGAAAATGGGTTATTTCAGATTGAGTGCATTAAGTTATTTAATATGTTTTCCTTTAATATTATCGTGCCAGAACGTGAAACCCAATTCAATAATATCGTACCGGCTCGTGGCACCTGATCCATATATATATTGTGCCGGCTAGGGGTGTGCACTATTTGGATTAAATCGAAAAATCAAACCAAATCAAACCGAATTCTAATTTGGATTGATTTTTTGGATTTTTGGATTTTTGGTTTGGTTTTGGATTTATAATTTACTTTGTTTGGTTTCGGATTTAAAAAAATGAAAACCGAAAAACCGAAAAAACCGAATTATATGTTTAAAATTGCGTTGGAGTTAACCACTTTTGTCCCTTTTTAGTTATTTTCATTATGGTTTAGTTTATTTTTTATGTTTGGACATCTATACTATAATTGATAAACTTTTAAGTATTGTGCTTTACGTTTTACTTGTGATTTATATTAAAAAGTATATTTAGGAAATTCAATATAATAATAAATATACATATATATATATATATATATATTATTTTTTCAAATTGCAAATATAACTTTGTTATGTTTCTAATTATTGACATAACCGATTAACCGAACCGAAAAAAGCCAAATCAAAAAGATAAAAACCAAACCAAACCAAATTTATTTTGGTTCGGATTGGGTTACACTTCTTCAAAACCAAAGACCGAAAAACCCAAACCGAAAAACCGAATGCACACCCCTAGTGCCGGTTCGTGGCACCCGATCCAACAATATAGTTAACTTATCATTCTGTATCATCACTTTCCACTTCATTAACAATATTTCATCAAGTCTTCTCTATTCAAGACATCACTTTGATAGAGAAAGTTCAAGATTATGAATTTCCCAATCTTGGGATTTCAGACCAATCACAACAACACATAAATCATCCAAACAACAACAATTAAGTACATAGAAAACTTCACAACATTACTCTATGACTATCGATCACTATTAAAAGTCTCTCTATCATATAGAAAAAAATCATAACCTACCTCAACCGAAGAACCGAAGTCAAGCAAGTTGATTCCCCAATGTTTTCCCTTTCCTCAATGCCTCAGAAAGTTTCTAATCTATCAAGTATACAATATCATAAGCAAACGAGTCTGTAGACACCCATATTATTATATATCTAGCCTAGACTCAATAACCCGTCCAAATCTATAATCAAATTCCTAAATTTTGATTCCAATTAATATATCAAATCTCATATGTTCCTAATTTTTCAAAGGCATAATCCACAAATTGGACCCTAAACTTGGCTTCGAATTTTAAGTATGACTTTTAACTTTCAAAGTGCACAAGTAGGCACTTCAACTATCCAATTCTTAAACAAAAAAACACGCGAATCCAACCTGGCATAACGCGTGATTGAGACGCAATTCAGGCGTGTCAGGGGTATTTTTCGAGGCCCACAACAGTAAAACAAAAGCGGAAATGACAATTTTACCCTTAATGAATCCCTTTTAAATATATCTTTATTTTTTTCAAATCAAAATCCCATTTTTCTTCTTCTTCTTCCTAATTCTAGTACTCACATTTTTTTCTCTTTTTGTGCACAATTTCTGATAGTTTTTTATGTAATGGCTTCTAATTTTTTTTGTCATTGTGTAAAAAGAGCTATAATGAAATTAAAAATATTTTTAAAATTAAACTTAATTTTTTTGGGGGCGCGGGGCGCGGGGTGGGGGTGGGTGGGGGGGGGGCTGGCAGGGGGATCGAGGGTAGGGGTGAAAAAATAAAAAATTGAAGTTGAAAATATTTTTAAAAAACAAACTTAATTTTTTTTGGGGCGTGGGGGCCTGGTAGGTGGTGGATGGGGGGCTGGTAGGGGTGAAGGGGGTGGGGGGGGGTCGAGGGTAAGGGTGAAAAAAATGAAATTTTGAAGTTGAAATTATATTTTAA
>JAJOOS010026701.1:0-14417 GCA_029582725.1 Solanum chiquidenum
GAATATTTTTCTCTCTCTTTATTATTATATTATTATTTTTTATTTCATTTATATTTTCTTATTTCATAAAACAAATTCTTTCTAAAACATTCACCATATATAATTCATATTATTTCCTTTTATAATCGTTTAATATAAAATTATTTTGTACCATAATTTTTTAAATAATATAAATTGCTAGCAAATATTATACATAATAATGGATAATACAAATAAAAGTGAAATAATTAATGAAATACAATTAAATAAACATTACATAATTGAAAAAATTATTTTAAATTCTACATAAATATTCAACTTTCAAGATCACTACGGTGCTCCCATAAATGCTCTATTAATGCATTATGTAGTTCAAAATGAGCTTCTTTGTCCTTTATTTTTTTATATCGAGCTAGAAATTGTTGAAATTGATAATTTTCATCTATTGTCATTTCTACGATCGGAGTTGGACCTTCCGATGCATCTTGAATTGGCGCATTAAGATCACGCTCATCCTCAATTATCATGTTGTGCATTATATTACATGAAGTTAATATATCATGTAACACTTCTTAATTTTTTTAAAAAGTCATATATAGAAAAATTAATTTATTAAAAAACTAAATTTTATATCTAAAATTAATATTATAAAAATATTACATAAAAAATAATTACATATACAAGAGATTTAATTAAAACATACAATTTATATAATGTTTAATTAAAATTTTATTTAATAAAATAATATTAAAATATTCAAAAAGTGAATTGGTTTGATGAATAGTGTTACACCAAATTTGGTGCAACACTATTCACACACCAAATTTGGTGTAAAATTTGGTGTTTTGTTAGAGATGGTCTAAGTGGGGAGAGGGTTCGGTAGGGGAGGGGGTATGATTTATGCATACTTTATTCTTATAGTTTTTTAGGTTAAAAGATTGTTTCTAGTGATAGATCTCGCTCGAAAGAAATATTTTCGAAGTGAAAGGCTGAGAATGAGATTCTTGAGAAAAATATTGA
Source organism: Solanum chiquidenum (assembly GCA_029582725.1). Taxonomy (NCBI): domain Eukaryota; kingdom Viridiplantae; phylum Streptophyta; class Magnoliopsida; order Solanales; family Solanaceae; genus Solanum; species Solanum chiquidenum. The sequence goes on from JAJOOS010026701.1 coordinate 1,000, forward strand.
TAGTGTTTAATCTTATTATGTATGAAAGAAAAGAAATAGAGAAATAAAATGCAGAATTTATTTTAGATATGTTAATAGTATTATTAGTAGTATTGTTTATATACTTCTTCTCCTTGTTTGAAAATTCAAATAAATATTCTTTATTTCTTTTTTAATAATGTTTGTTGTGTTAGGTATGGATAAAAGAACTTCCTATGTTATATTATTCAATTCTCGACGACGAATTTATTTGATAGTTCAGATATTGTTTCTCATGATATTGGCCTCCGGTACCAAAAAATAGAAATCAGTTATGAAGTTTGTCGCTAATCTCTTGACTTAATTTTTTTCATCATGCATACCTTGACTTTGTTGGAAAAATATTTTATCAACAGACCTAACATGCTACATCAATAATTACTGTAATACAAAGCTTAGCTTATGTCTAACTTCTATTAGCCTAGAGTAAAAATCATTGTAACTTAAGTTTTTTCTATTTATTTAAATTTTATAATGCATAATTTGTTTATCTATTCGTTATAACAATAACATATTCAATATTATTGATTTATATGACTATGGTTTTTCCAAAATTTATTATAAGTGTGTTGGCAAATGATAGAGTAAAGCAGTATACAAGTAATGGGCGCTCAACTCGGAGTTGTGAGGCCAGTCTTTGTGAAGATTGTTGAGGACTCGAACCCAATGTACCATTCGATGCATCACATCTGTTGGTGTTAAACATGATTTGTCGTTCACTTTAATGCTTCCACTTTGGTCACAAGCTCACGCTACTGGAACCGACTCTCGCAGGAACCATTTCTCAACGTATTTATATCAAATCACTAGTCGAAATCATTTATCATCAGCTTTATATCAAATTACTAGTCGGAATCATTTCTCATCGGCTTGGAACCATTTCCCATCGGCATATATCAATTCACTAGTTGGAACCATTTTTCATCGGCTTATATCAATTGCACTTGCCAAAAATGACCTCAGCATCACAAGCACTTATTGGAAAATACCTCGTCATCAATAATCACCACATGTCTCTTCACGGTGTTCAACAATCAATGCACACAAGCAATATCACACCACATGAAGAGACAACAAATCATGTAATTCAACTCCACATTCAAGTTATCAAAGGCATTTCATCAAATCAATCAAATAGGGTCACAACAAGGCAATTCACAAATTATTGTTATCATCATGAAGACTTTTCATTTACCCCTTATTTGCTTATTAACATTAATCAAGTGGAGCAATAAGACCCTTCACCTCATTCCCAATTACTTCTCAACACGCATACAATGAAAAGAAGTAGACAATTCTATTATATTGCAAAGCTTAAAGAATCACCTACCTTAAATCAATCAATTAATCACTCCAAGAGTTGAGTCTTCCTCTTCCAAATCACTTTCGAAGCCACACAATCTATATACAAACAAGTATTCACAATAAATTTCAGGAAACAACAACACCCACATCAATTTTCTTTAAAAGAAAATGGGTCAATCAACTCAAAATTTGGTTTTAAAAAGAAGGTTTGAATCCGAAATTTAATACTTGAAAATGATATTCAAGGTTTTAGGAATTCATTGGTGAAAACCATTTCGAAAAAGGGCCCAAAATCAGTTTATAATATTCATTTTAGTTTAGAACTTGAGTTCTTGAAAAACCTTATCATTTACCAATCAAAAATTCATATTTTGATGTTAAAATCCATAGATAATCAAAGAAAAATGAAGATTTAGGATCATAAAAGCTTACCCAAATGATTTAGCACCAGAAATCCTTTTAAAGATCACAATCAATCATTTCCCGAGCTCAAAATTGAAAATGGGGGCTTAAACCCCAAAATTTACAGGTCAAAACCCCCTCTGATGTCACTTATGCGAACCAGGTTCCGCTTAAACGAACCCTGCAAAAGCTGGAAGTCTCGCTCTCGCGAACCCCGCCCAAAATGCTACTCTCACTTTTTGGAATCAGGTTCCGCTTAAGCGACCATCACTAAAGCGGACCCCGCCCACAAGGCCAGTCTAGCTCGCTTTTGCGAATCCGGTTTCACTTAAGCGATGACTACAACACCAGGCAACAAAAAACATCGGAAATACTCTTGGGGATTCGTTCGGAACCCTGTAAGCACAAACCACATATGCAAATTCATTATACTCTATATTCCAGACTCAATAGAACCATCAAAACATGAATCTGAGATCTCCTTGATCCGACATCTGTGAAAATCATAAAAAACTAACATAACGCCTAAAAGATTAAAACAAACTCGGGGGCTCTCAACAATCAACCAAGACCTCACTTAGGCCAAAAATCATCCCCCAAATCTAATGAAACTCTCAAAATTCTGATCTAAGCATCTGAACCCCGAATATTGATCAAAGTCAACCTAAAGGCTAAAATCTCAATAATATTTAACTTAGGACCTCAAATCCTCTAAGTGACTCTGAATCTGAAACTGATAACTTTACTAGACCATATTCTACATTTTGGGACCGATGAAATCGACGGAATTCCATTCCAATACTTGAAACTCCAAAAGACTTTGAAAACCACTTTTAAGCAAATTTAGCCTTTCAAAATCAAAACTTACTAAATTCTCATTTTTTTACTCAAAGCTTGGAAATCAACTTTCAAAACTCAAACATAAGACACTCGGGGTCGATATCGAGAGGGCAAAATAGTAATTTTACAAGGATTACCAAAAATGACCAACCGAGTCATTACATATATATCATGACAATGACTATTAATTATTTAGGGTTATACTGAAAATTCATAAGAGTAATGAAAAGAAAAACCATTGAGTTTACATTAAAGAATATTTAAAAGTGGCGTGTTAGCAATTTCACGCTAAGCTTTTGATATAAATTTTGCATTACTTGAATTTCTTGTCAAGTTCTTACAATAAAATTCAAGTAATAAAAAGTACGACTTACATGTAAATAAAAGTCGCTCCGTTTATCGAATGTTATGAAAAAGATTAACTTTTTTCCATTCAACAAAAAAAGCATCTGCAATAAAATAATCAAATCTCATATAAGTAAAAAATAGCAATAAATAAGATATAAAATACTATTTTATACAATTGTAAAAAAAGATTGAGTTTGTTGGCCAAAAAGATGAGATGGCTTCACTTAGTTAATCCTAGCTCTACTATACATATAAATTTGATCATTTCTTTTGTAACATAATTTCTAATGTAGGACATAATATGGAATACCAAAAGATATCATGAACAAGACTATTAATCTGAATTAGGAGTTATGATTGTCAAAAGTTATAGGTGTAATGGAAATAAAGGCAATTAAGTTTTAATATCAAAGAATTTGACTAAATGAAGTAGTAATTGACAAATTCATTTTTGTACAATAATAAAAAAATAGAAAAAAATGAAAGAAAAAAATAGATAAATAGGATCATTGGTCAAAGAGACGTGTCACATCACCATTCTTTTATCTAGCTTTATATTATATTGTATATAGATTTGTTGTGTTACCTCTTACTAAATAGATGTATATAAACCTAAACCAATGTGTCAAATCTAAAGAGGGTATCAATTTAGCTATACTATTTGGTATATTCCATCTTTTTTTCTTCTTCTTTTTTTTTGGGGGGGGGAGGTGGTGATGTGGTAAGTAGGATATTTTGGTTAAAAATCATTCAAATAAAATTGATACCCTACTGGATTTACTTTGATTTTGAATTTTTTTAAATTAATATTATTTGATTTCGTTTGATTTGATAATAATAAATCAAATAAAATCAAATCGACAAATTATTTACTCAATAATTAAGTAAATTAAAATTAAAATAAATAAACAACTATGAACTTTGCTTGATTTTTTAAAATATCTTTTATAAACTTTATTCACCTGATTAAAACTTATAGTTCTCAATAGTTCAAGACAATCATAACCCCATTTTAAAAAAACGATAGTAAAGAATTATAGGTTAGCATAAAATGAAATATCCTTTTCAATGGTAGAAAAAGAAGAAGAAAGAAATACCGTTAAATTTTTTAAAATCAAATCACATTAATAACAATTAAATTCATATATATATATATATTAATTAGAAATCTAATCAAATCATGAATCGAATAAGAACTAATGATTGAGTTAAGGATGAAGAAAGAAAAGGTAGGCGTGGAGAAAGATGGAGCAGAGTTTAGTAAGTGGTATAAGAAAGAGGTTCGTGGCCTTCAAACTAGCCAAGGGAACAATATAACACCTACACACTTTTTGACTCATTTTAGAGCTTTTCCATGTTACTTTGTCCATTTTATCATGCCAAGTCAGCTGATTCTTTTATTAAATTTTATAATATTTATATTCTTAAAATTAATTTAATCTAAATCTTTCTAATAAATAAATAGAAGTGTTACTCATCTAATTATGTACTCGAAGATATTGAAAGAATGTATGATGAAAAGGAATTAAATTTCAAGAGAAACTATGTTAATCAATAATGGTTACGAGAAATGAGTCCAGCGTCAAAATGGACATTTTTGAACGCTATCAATTAAAATGGACATTTTTGAACGCTATCGATCAAAAGGGACACTCTTTAAAAATATAGATCAAAAAAACATTTCGCCCATTTGTGGGCAATATATGATAAACAAAGTTAATTTTCGTTAGTTTACCCAAAAACTCAAAAAACATCACAAAAATTTCAAAGGTAGTTCACCCAGCAAAACCTTTAAAAATTTTGTAATGTTTTTTGAGTTTTGGGGTGAATTAACGAAAGTTAACTTTATTTATCACAGTTCACCCATAAATGTGAGAAAGGTACATCTTGATCTCTGTTTTTAGGGAGAGACCCTCTTGATATATATCGTTCAAAAAGTATTTGTTCGAGGTCGGAGCCTCTATGTATGGACTATGTTGATGTTGCTTCTAATAAAAGTCTATAGTGTGTACAGTCACTAGTTTCTGGTTACACGAGTATCCATGTTAATAAGTATTTTTTTATATATCATTAAATAATGTTTTTTATGTTGTGATATAAACTCGAATGCGTATGTATTTTTTTTGGGAAAATACATAAGTACCCCCAATTTATGCCCGAAATTTCAGAGACACATTTATATAAAACTAAGGTCCTATTACCCCCTACCCCCGAACTTATTTTATAAATAATTTTCTACCCCTTTTCGGCCTACGTGGTACTATATTCTGGGCCCAGCGCGTGTTGACAATTTTTTCAAGCTATCTGGTTGATAGTGCCACGTAGGCCGAAAAGGGGTAAAATTATTTATAAAATAAATTTGAGGGGGGGTAATAAGACCTTAGTATAGTATAAGTGTGTCTCTGAGATTTCGAGCATAGATTGGGGGAGTACTTATGCATTTTCCCTATTTTTTTCAGGTTACGAATTTCACAACTTTTCATAAGTAGTCCACTTAGCCTTTATTTTTTAATTGAAAAACTCCTTTTAATTTTTCTTTATATTTTTCGTTTTCAGACTATCTAATTACACAAATATTTCTGTTATATATATTAATTCAATTTAAAATTTCAAATAATTACATATTATCTTACTAATTAGGTAATTTTGTATCAAATTCAAATAAAAAATATATATTTGATACTAGATACATGCATATATATGATATATTTTTTTAAAAAAATATCCAATCCAATCAAATCAACATGTGTTGAATAAAATAAATAAAAAGAATATATTATTTTGTTACCAAATCCGAAGACACGTGGAATTTATAGATATTTGTGTGCCAATTGTCTGTCTGCCCATACATACAAGATATTTTTGAAAAATCTAAGAAAAGGTAAGATACTTTTGCTCATACCAAATTATATTTATTTCTCTTTTTAAAATAACAACCTTTTTTTATTTAATTAAAAAAATATAAAAAGATATGGATAGGATACCAAACACGGATGCTTTGCCCTAATACGAATATAAAACACAAACACGAAAAATACAAAAAAAAAAAATGATTAGGGAATGCTAATTGGATGGCTATATCTATACTTTTCATTAGTCCATCTTTTTACCAACATTTTAATGCTCAACAATTTTCTCTCTTTCCTCTACACAAATGGCCACTTTATAGTTCAATTTCTTTGAAGTTTCAACCTTACTGGTTGCTAATTAAGAACAGAGGTGAGTTCACTTTCAAGTTAATTTACAAAAGTAGCAGAAATTATTGAGTAATTCTTTATAAGTTTAATCTGTTTTGAATCTTTGAGCCAAATCATGATCTTCTTCCTCCTTTGGTCCTGATGTAACTAGTAGCGGTCTAGCGGAGCTTAGATTTTCAGTAAGAGGGGTCAAAATATATATAAAGAACTGCACTTGTTATGGAGTAGAAATTGTTTCTCGTGTTTGGTTGGATAAATTTTTTGGAAAATATTTTTATAAGAAAATAAGTTGCTTAAAAATTACGAAAATGACTTGCTTAATCAAAGTAGGAAAAACAAGTTACGTAGATGTTATTGTAAGTTCATTATCTCTTCTCCCCCACTCTCCATCACACATATAAGTGAATAATCTCGAGATTAAAAAAATAAATTGGTTTCCTACCAAACATTAGAAAATTAATTAGTAAACCTGTTAAGAATACTATTAATAAAAGTGTGCTCTCTCTAATAGCTTAAGTTTATAGATGAGATGGTTACACATTTCAATATGGTATCAGAGCAGATATGGGTCTTGGGATCAAATCTCACTGCCACCCACATTAAAAAGAATTTCACGTGCTTGACCCATAAAAAAGAATCAGGGGTGTTGGTCAGTGTTGATTTTGGTTCTGTTATGTAGACTTGACCTCAATAATTATCTAGTTAGTTCTTTGGTTGTCCTATCCTTCTTATCTAGTATCTAGTTGTTTTGTTCTTGATGTTAGCAGCATTGGGACAATTTAATCAATCTTTATGGAGTTAATTTAACTAAAGCTCGAATCCACCTGCCACTTGAGGTTATTTTGAAAAAGGCAATTAATAATGTTCATGTAATTAGATACTTGATATGTTGCCTAAGGGATAGAAAGGAGGAAGATGGTGTTGTAGCACGTTGGGTTGTGGTGTAGATTCGTAAGCGTGGTGGCCGGTGGGGAGTGAAAGAGGAAGTTCTTGTGTGCTACATGGAAGGATATGAAAGTCTATATTTGTAGGGAAAACTTCTACTTGTACTTCTACGGAGTGCTGTCTCTATTTCCATGAAGGGAGAAAGCTACTATGCAACAACACAAACACAAAATCATACGCCTAACCCTCTTGGGAACGTTGAACATGGCCAAGATACTTAGCTGTCGTAAAGCTTAACTGAAGACTCTTCGAACCTTTCCAAGTCTACTAAAAGATTTAGAGAGTCTGAAACTCAAGCTATTGAGTCTGAGAACAAGTTCGGGAAACACTGCAAATGAAACATTAGTTTGCCAGTCCCTCCCATATTTAGAAGAGGCAGTACTAGTGCATCAGTGCTCTTGCTGTACAATCCTTGAGGCTCAGCATCTCATACAGTGTCAAGTCAAGACCCTGGCTGGCATATGATTGAAGACTGATTTCATAAATAGATATTCTCTAGCTTCAAAAGATAATTCTCCAAACGTGACAAATGTTACAGACTGATGAACATCATAACTATCACAGCCGTTCAACACAGTTGGTTAGCTGCCGTGAACCTGGGAGATTGATGACTCAATTGTGGTATTGGATCGTTCCCCAGTGAATGTAGTCCACCATCCACAAAAACTACCATATTGAATCCATAATGTAGAGACAATGAGGATAGGCACCTTCTTTGGACCCTGTAGCAAAATTGACTGGACATTATCCTCGCATTTCTAAATTCTGAAAGATCTCATTACGAGAGTGTTTGGTATGGAGGAAAATATTTTCAATTTTCTCATGTTTGGTTGGCCAAAATGTTCTGGAGATTGGAGAACATTTTCTCTAGGAAAACAAGTTCCTTAAAAATTAGAAATATGACCAACTAGGGAAAACAAGTTCCATAAATGGCATTCCAAACCCATTGTCTCCTCCCGGCTCCCAAGTCATGATACTATGTAAATTGATGTGTTTCAGGAAATGAACCAGCTTTGTGATATGTACTGTTCTGAACAATGTCTAAAGAGGTCTCGACTAAAACACTTGACTAACATAAAGTGGTGCAAAAATCATCTTTAGAATTTGTTACGGTCATGGACTTGATAAGTTTAAGCTATGTATAGGCCAACTTTATCTTACTAAGCTTTAGTCTGGAAGATATAGTAGCTACACAGACTTTTTACTTGTATAATGAATGTGTCTTTTCTACTGCCATTTGCAGGTATATATTCTTCCCCATTAAAGAAGGTATTCTTACTGTCTCTTGATTTCTTCCTACTTCCTTATTATTTTGGCTGGGTTTAGGAGCATATCCAGTCCCATGCACGGATAAAGGATGAAGATTGTGGTAGGTTGGCGGCTAGTGTCAAAGTAGTCAATTCATGATATCACCTATCTTCAATTTCTTCTCCATAGAAGCTTCTATATTGTCTAATTTACCCGCTAAAATACCAAGTATACAGGGAAATGAAGTTAAAAAGTTGAGCTGAAATTGTGGTAGGACTTAAACCTTATAATATTTAGCAAAATGTGGTGCTCTCGCTGGTGTTTTCTCCTTATGCGATGTGAAAAAAACTGGCATAATATATGTGATCTTATTTGTGTAATCCCGATAGTCTCTGCAAAGTAGTACTCTTGGAAATGGTACCATTACTTGCCCGTATGACCCTTTCAGTTTAATCTCAAGCAATAGTAAGCGTATCTCAATTTTGACCATTTGATATTTCTGGTATCTTGCAGGTGAGTGGAATGGACCTAAATGTACCTGCTCTTCAAGCACTTGACTGTCTCGAGAAAGAAGTTGGACATAAAAGCCTTCATACCAAATTGCCTGACTTAAACTTGGAGCTTCCATCTTTGACGGATAAGTTGGAACCAATTTCTTCCACAACTCAAAGTTTGGATTTGAGATTGTTCCTTGGTCATAACGAGCACCCTAGTCCATTGGAAGATAATTTTTGCCTTGCGACGCTGCTCAAAGACAAGCCTGGTAGCAGATGGGTCAAGCGCCTGAAATTGAGTGCTTCTAGGTCCTTTTCTGTTGGAACAAAGAGCTCTAACCTTTCAAGGAAGTCATCTCATGAGAAAGCAAACAAGTCCCATCGCAAAATTTCTAGAGTTACCATAACAGGCTCAGTACTCACAGCTGGTAAACTTCATTGTGAAGAATTGATGGATCATGATAGAACTCTGGCCTTAGCAAGGAACTCGGACTCTTCTCCTATGTACGTTATGAAGAAACAACACGAGTCGTTGACTTCACTGTCTTGGGTTCAAAGGTGGCTTCATAATAGATCAGCCACTGCACAAAAGAGGCCTAAGTCAGTGGTGGTTTGTGAGCCTTATGACTCAAAGTTGTCACTTGGTGATTTCCAAAAGAAGCAGGCACCAAGCATTGCTGCCATGGCGCTCATGGGAAAGGCAATAACCGGTTTTCAACCATGTGAATTCCAAATAAGAGGCCCCTGTCTAGTTTGGAACACCGTAGTTTCTGAAATACGTAGCAGCAACAGTTACTTTGCTTCAGGTTAGTCCTCCAGACATTGCTGATCACCTTGTTGGTCAGTGTATGCATGATGAGGAGAAGAGTGCTCTGGCTTAATAAGTGATCATGCAATCAATTGCATTTTGGAGCGTCGATTTTGATGGTGCTAGTAAGTACATAGCTTGTTTTAGATTTGGCTTCTTGTGTTTGCTTAGATGGGATTATCTTTGTATATAACCAGTATGATGAGAATGCCAGACACCTTGTTTCTTGAACAGGCCAATCATCTGGCTGCTTTCATCAGTGCGTGCGAGGGATCTAGATGCTGCTGCAGTACGTTCTAAAGCAGTTTGGTATTTGCTATTTGCATAGTAGGCGATGAGATCACTGTACAATGTTCGTCGTAGTGGCTGAGATTCAGTTCATTGGACTGTTGAACCATGCCAGTTTGACTTAGATGAAGACATTTAGTGACTTTGTGCTCCTCTCTTCAGCTTGTAGAAAGGTTTTCCTAGATTGAAAATTAACCAATAATGAGCAAAAATGTGTTTTATTCCTAGCCTATTCCCGTGTTTGGCTGGGTGGAGCTACGAGTTAGTTGTATTATTAGTTTTTGTTTTCGAGTTCTTGATTATAATCTGTATTATTAGTTTTTGGTTTTGAGTTCTTGATTATAATCTGTGATTTACTGTATTTAGGTGACTGCACCTTGTTGATGTTACAGTTTCTTGCATATATGTGCTGCACAATTTTGCTATTAGCTGTTATGGTTTTCTTTTGATTACTTCTTTGATTTGCTTGAGCCGGGGTCCTTCGAAAATAGTCTCTCTATCTCTAAGAGGTAGTGGTAAGGTCTGCATAGATTCCAACCTCCCTGGCCCCCACCTTGTGGGATTTCACTGGGTTAGTTTTTGTTGTTGATGTTTTGGTGTTATCTGCATGCTGACTTTCCTCTGGTCAGTCTGCTTCTTAAACACCGAGTTTCAAAGAGAAGTGTGTTACTAAGAACGTAACTGGAATATGTCTCTAGTCGTGATGTAGAGAAGCAATCTCAGGTTCTGTGTAGTAATAGTCTGTTCCCATCATTAAAGTATCCTAAAAATCAGGTCTTTGTGATCCATTTTGTACAAGAAACAAATGAGTGTAGAGTTATAGGTTCTTGTTCTTCAATGCATTCAGAAAAAGAAAACTCAGAGAGCGAGTCTTTACAATATTGATACCTTCAGTACAATGTCAAATGCTTTTTGGTTAAAAATGACCCCTGGGCATTGTTCGATTCACTCACTAAACACTCTTAGAGGGTCTCTGTGCATGATACAAAGCTCTATGCCCCTGGCCTCTGAACTTTCCAAGGCTCAACTCTGATATCGACTCAACAGCAGCCATTTCAATGAAAAGAATACACTAGACCATTTCATCACTTGGTCGCAAACTTTCAGGGAAGAGGGGAGTGAACTCATTTGGAATTCTAGACAGCCCAAGGGAAGAGCATCTACTTTCAAAATCAAAAGACAAGTAGAGATAAATAACTCAATTAAATAGCCAGCATAGTCAAAATAGCAACTGTGATCAAAACTATTGCTCAAAATAGCTGTGTAGCTCATATGTCCTCTGATATTTTCCAAAATAAGCTTAGAAATTTCTAAAACAGGTAGAGCCCCTACAAGAGCTATGTAAGCAAATGAAATAACGCATATTAAGTGTTGGTAGCCCTGGTGTAGATCTGCTGGCTAGCCTGAGCAGACACCATCCTGATTGAACCTCTACCCATCAAATCTCTAATTGCCTTCCTAGCAAGTGATCCACTAATCTGGACATTCAATCAAATCAACGAATTAGCAAAATTACAATTGACATTAGCATACAAACAAATGTGCTGTAACTCAAATATTGCTGCCAATGTCGAACAAATACTGAAAACATCATAAAAAACAAACAATTTTAGAATCATGATATGCATACGAGCACAAGCATAATGCAACAAACTACACTCAACTACAAGAACAGATCATTAAATATTAATTCATCATTCTATGTCATAGGCTTTGATGGTTATCCTATTTTTGACACATGTTCTAAAACATGAACATATCATACAAGCCAAGCAGACACAGAAAATGGCACCCACAGTCACACACAATGCCATCCATGACATCCATAAGGCCTCAATACTACATACTTGGAAACCACCTTCAATAGATGCACAGGTGATACTGGTGGAATCCTTCATGATACTGATTGAAACTCTAGAATCCACGCAGAGGAAGTACAAATATCAAAGCAATTACAGAAACCAAACATCTAAATTGTCATGTTAATTCCTCCCTCTGTCCCAATATTTGCAAATGAGATTGGAGTACGAAGGTCAAGACATTTAATTTGGACTATGAATTCGGGTATAGATACTTCAAATATTATTTTTTTTAAAATCATATTTGAAGACTAACGAAAAGTACAAGTCAAAATAGCTAATGATTCAAAATATTTAAGAAATGAGAAAACTATTGTTGATGAAAAATTGTTTAGACTCCCGAAATAGAAAGACCTTTACCTAAAATGGAACAGATGGAGTATTCATTGGAGGAGCATCAAAAATAACATGGGAGTTAACATTTTCGAAGACTCTCTGGTGATCCAAGGACGACTAAATACAAGATGTCCACTTGGTAATGATACTTACCTAAACCACTCTACTACCTAAAAACTCACAATACTTTACATTTCTATAACATATCATCTTTTAAGCTACTCAAATATAATAGAATCATAATTAAAGCAATAAACTCTCTAATATATTAAGTTCCCAATAATACTCGGGGGATAGATGTAGCACCTCGGCAGCAGGCTACTGTTTAGCTATATGCATAGAGGAATAATTGAGAAATATAATGTATACATGGGCTAAGTTTGCATCATGACCACAAAGCATTCACAGGCTCATGATCACAAACCTAAAATCTACTTTACTAGAGAAGATATCAACTTTACCATACATATATACATATACGAATTCGATAACAGATCTGTGGAATAGACAATGTTCCATAGAAAAACAGAAGCATCAAATCAATAACCGGAAAATTGAAAAATGAAATTAGAGACAAAAAACAATACCCTGAGACGATCGGAGAGGACAGAAGGAGTGATAAGCTTATACTTAGGAGCTTCAGAGAGAAGCTTATCGTATGTAGACTTGTCGAACAACACCATGTTGTTCACCTTTTCCTTTTGCTTTCCCTTGCTCCACTTCTGCATTCATGAATAACAAATCTACATAAGTACCTTCAAAATTCTCATCCAATAACCAAAATTGTATCAGTAACAGAATCAGTAGAAAGTGATGACCTTCTTCTTCTGCTTTCCACCGCCGGACTTTGCTGGCTTGGAAGATGGAGGTGGAGCTTGTGCCTTCTTTGGAGCCTACAAAGAATACCAAAATTCACAAATTGAAATAAACAAAGTTTCGTATAATTACCAATATTGAAGATGATTGCTCGGCGTACCATTGATCGGAGAACGATGAACGGAGGATAGCGGCGGAGTTAGAGGCAGAAATGTGATGGGGGATATGGCGATATGGAAAACCTAATGAGGATTTGTACTAGGGGTTTTATTTGGCTCAAGATGCGGAATGTTAGATAACTGGGCTTCCTAATGGGCCGTTGTAACTCAATCTACATGTTTATGTGGTTACTCACGCAAATGCTTTGAGGTGATTTTTAATTGGTCAAATTGTGTAAAATGTGGTTTACTTATGCAAAGTGGTAACTCGACTTTTTACTTTACCATCAAATTACAGTAACACTTCACTAAATTAGTATAGGTGGGATCATAAAATATAGAGATATTAATTCAAC
>JAJOOS010026702.1:0-12867 GCA_029582725.1 Solanum chiquidenum
TTATTGTAGGATTTTAGAACTTTAGGTTGTGAACTTTAGAAATCTTGATTTGTAGAATTTATGAACTAAGTATTAGGTTGAACTTTAGAAATATTGATTTGCAGAATTTATGAACTAAGTATTAGGTTGAACTTTAGAAATCTTGATTTGCAGAATTTATGAACTAAGTATTAGGTTGAACTTTAGAAATCTTGATAAAATGTAATATTTATGAACTATTTAATTAAGCTTGAACTTAATTTGAAGTTTGAATTACTTGAAATCTTATTGACCTTGGTATATATTTGAATTTAATTAGAACTTTGAACTTAATTTATAATAACTTAAACTTAATTAAGAATATGAACTTAAAGTCTTGTTGAGTTTAATACGAACTTAATAATTGAACTTAATTAGAACTTTGAACTTAATTTGATTTTTGAAGTACTTAAAATCCTATTGACCTTAATATATTTGAACTTAATTAGAACTTTGAACTTAATTAGGAATATAATTAATTATTTAAAATCTTAAACTTAATTGTTGTTTATGAATTAGTTAAGCTTGAACTTTGTAGATCTTGAAATGTAGTATTTATGAACTAATTTTTGAATTTTGAAAGACTTTATAAATCATTAAATTGGGATTTAAGTATTTTTGAAGGCATAATTAAGCTTGTTAGTTTATATTTTGTGTAACATGTTAATTATGTGTTTTTGCTTGAATTAGCTGAATTGATTTGATATTGAATTGAATTTAATTTGCAGGTGGGCAGCAGAAACTGTAGTTTTTGCTATAAAAAAAAGTGCAGAAAAAGCGACGGACAGGGTCCTTTAGTCCGTCGCTTTTTTGGGTTTTTATTTTTTTGAAAAATCCAGAAAAACGACGGACAGGGTCCTTTAGTTCGTCGCTTTTTTGGATTTTTCAAAATTTTATTTTCAGAAAAGTGACGGACGGCGTCTCATTGTCCGTCGCTTTTCAAGATTCTAAAAAATTTAAAAATTAAGAAAAGCGACGGACTACGTCTCTTTTTGTAAATTTTAAAAAAAAAAAAAAAAAGCGACAGACGGCGTCGCATTATTAAATAATTTTTTTTAAAAAAAAACAATAAGTGACGCAGTTCGTCGCTTTTGGAAAAGCGTCGAGCCAAAAAGCGACGAGATTGACTGCGTCGCTTTTGACAATAAAAAAACCGCAGTCCGTCGCTTTTTGGCAGTGTTTTAGTAGTGTTAGTTTCAGAAACTCGAGCTTCTTAGATTGACTAGAAGGGATTCTATCTTGTAGTAGTATTAAGCCCTTAGATAACAGAGATTCATCTTTTCCCAGATAACAAATTGAGGATTTCTCTTTCTAAAGGAAGATCAAACCAATCGAGGGTTCTCTTTGCACAACTTTCAGAAAAATTCCAAGTTCTGAAGGGTAAAATTATGGTTTTCTAGTTTTTTATTATAGCATGTCACTGACAGATCTGATCTTGTGAATCAAAAGACGCGAGATACTTGCTTCCATGTGTTTTTTATCTGCTTCTGCACAAGCTTGTTATTTAAGTCTTTGTAAACTGGAAATTTCACAGTGGTAATTTATTTATGAACTTTCCAACTTGGGTCGATTAATGAAAGGGAAAATGCTTATTACCTTTATGATGTAAGATATTTTCCTTAGATCCAAAAGGTTTGTTTATTTTATGATATTATGTGTGGAGCTGATCCACTGTTGAGGAACTTCTTTGGGTAAAGTTGAAGTAAATACTTGGAGAAGGATTTGAGGGGCTTCCATGCTTTGCTTTGACCGTAAACATTATATGCTTACTAGTTGAGTGATGATCAGGAGGCTAGAAAACCTTCTTATTACATGTTTGTGATGCATGGTTCTGTTAGCCTTGTTGTAAGTAGGTCTACTTTGTAACAGAATGGTAAAAAAGTATGATCGCATTCCGTTTTCTAACCTACAAATGATGGTCCATTCATTAGATTGTTGTTCAAAATATTTCTTGTAGCTGAGTGCTAACCTACAAATGATGGTCCATATTGCATCACTCTCGAAGAACGAGGATATCTATTTTCTGATTTATTGGCATGCCTTGCATTATTGGTTTTCCCTTTTCCTTGTATTGATTGTGGAATGATTTTTTGTTGGGGGAAGGATCTGGGCTCTCTAAGTTGTGACTGTCATATTTTTGTTATAGTTTTTGTTTGAACTATTATAAGATAACTCTTGGTTTGACATAGTTGTCCTCTATAGTTATTTAATAATTCTTGTTAGAATAGCATTGTGCATACCTAACAATTTTAACTCACAATTACTTTAGATTAACGAAACTTGGTGAGTGGCTGATTTACTCTCTTGAAAGATTAGTTGATTCTGATGATATTCTTTTGGACTCTCTGTTATAAAGCTTCCTGTGAATTTGGTTTTTGGAGTCTTGAATTGATAGTGTGAGTTTGAGATAAACATTGAATTAGAGTAAGGTAAAAGAAGAGAAGATGTGGAAAGAATATTTGTGAACTTTTTATTGAACAAACACTACAGCATAACAAGGCTTCAAATTTGGTGTTGCCGACTATCTGCAGTATGGTATTTCTTTATGTTCTTCATGATTTCTCTGCAGCTGTTGGAGATTACATATTCGAGTGTTCTGGTTGTTATTTGGAAAATTTCTTCTCACACCATCAATTGTATATTAGAGTATTACAGTGCATTTTCAAGAGCAAAGTATGTTCATGATCTATCTCTCTTTTACCATTCAATGTGTTACACCTCTAAATAGAATCCTAATACAAAGATGCAATACGATTTTTTGTCTATAACTAAATTTGATGGTGGATATCTGCTTAATTTGAGTCTAATTGGTAAATCAAAAGCATTGGTTATTCAATTGTTGTACTTCTCTAATTTTATTCAAGTTCTAGAAGTTTCAATTTTGATCCCTATATCGAAACAAAAGCACTTGTCTTTGAAGGTTGTTGAAACTTTTGGGCTGGAGTACATAAATAATGGAAATCTTTTGAGGAACGAGAGGTATTCTAGTAGTAAAATGAGACACACATCTTCCATTTTTACAGTGGCTCATCTTTAGTTTAGATCTATTTTGCTGAGATTAAAGACGTAGCAGATCTGGATTTATGGTTCAAATATAATGAACATAATTTGCATAAACGCTTGAATTATGTGGAGCAACATTATCTCTATATGCTGATTCGTTGTATAATTTAAGTTAGTCCGTTATCGTATGAAAAGAAAATCGGGAAGTACGGATTTTGGAAAAAAAATGAAATAAAAAGATGGTTCGAATGACTGTTGATATAAACTTAAAATATGCTATTAGATTGATTTTTATATTAGGCCAACTTTGCTTAGCTAGATTATTTTTTCTCTGAATACTTATTATAATGAAGCCTTGAAATGACATGCCATAATATGGCTTCGGTGTTGCGCAGATTAGAAATCAATGTTGGTGATAACAGTAATCAGTAATCACGAGGTTTGTCTACACTCAGTCTTCAAATAGTTTTTATCTTCTTAATTTTAAATTAGTTAAATCTACCGAACGCAAAAAGATGTCTATGCTTCAAATTTTGCGATATTGAATTGCTTTGGTATCCTAAATGTATGCAACTTTGCAGGAAATTGGCCTATTTTTCTATTGACATGCCCCCGAGACGGGTGATATTCAACTTACTTTATTCAAGATTTGCTTATAAAATAAGACGAACGTGTGCTAATGTTTCCGGATTTATTTGGGATGGCCATACAATAAGATTCTTTACAAGAATAAAAAATTTCATTTTTAAATGGTTCAACCTTAATATTTGACTTACACTTAACTTTTGATTGTTATTTCAGGAAGACGATTTTTAAAGTAGACAAATCTGAAGACAAAAATCTCGCTCTAGTGAAAACACCTAATGCTGAAAATCCTCTTGTTTTGAGTTACACAGTGAGTAAAACACATACTTCTCTAACTTTTATTTTTCATGTGGATTTTACCTTACATAGCCTAGTTTAGCTTTGGCGAAAATATAGCTTGAAAAAAACTGTATATAGTAGTCATTTTTGTTTTCTTCTATGTTTAGCTCAAGAAGAGGATTTAAAGTTCTTTATTCCACGATTAGTAGCTGAGGTGAGGTAAGAACATAAAAGTCCCTTTGCTATTCATGATTTCTCCTCTTCATGTCTTATGTTGAGGAGAATTACGCAGCACGCAGGAGATAATATGAGACATACTAAAGACAGATTTCAACCTAAAAATCAAACTGGGGCACAACATTTGCAGGTAGATTCTAATTTTGTGTCTCCTCTGTTTAGGATAAATTAGAAAGCAACTAGTAGTCACTTGACATACATGCTTGTGTGGAAAGCTAAACAGACCTCAAAGTTTGGACTAAAACTATGATTGAACCATAACAGCTGGACCTTTATGATTGAACCATAAAATTGGAGTAAAATTATGATTGAACCTCAAAATTTGTATTAAAATTAATGCCCCTATCTGTCTGCTCATGATCATCTAGTGGATATATAGTTTCAATAATGTAATTAGCCAACTCTTCAGGTAGAATTGTTCTAAGTAGCTCGTCATTCCATTATTCATTCTCTTGCTGCCCATGTTCTTTGCCCTGAAGTGGACTTGGAATTGGCATTGATGTACTGATAAGGATAGCATGCACTAGTTCATAAATCATAAAGTAATTGAAAGAATGGAACACACCTACATTGAACTTGCACTACAAAGGCTTCTCCCAAATCCTAACATATGGATTTTGGGAAATGTAACAGCCAAATTCTAACTTATGGCAGATTGTTGTTAAATATTGTTGGTATTAGTATTTGTAGGTATATCAGTATTGCGCAGCTGCTGCAAATCAAGAATTTGTTTTTGGGTGACTTAGGTGCAAATATTTATTCTTTTTGTCTTCTAATTCTCTGTTGATACCATGACATTTTGGCACTGTGGTGACTGCATATTGAAACCAAAATTGCAGCATGAATGTAACAACAATAGTTGTTACATTTGGGGTGAAAATCCCTTGATTGATTGGTTTGATGATAGCGCTAAAATTGTTGATGATGTAGTGGTTATTGGTTCTACTCCTGGTATTCGTGTAACTTGGTCGCGGTTCATTTTTGCTTATTCCTTTTGCTTCTTTTCTTGAGTGCTTTTTTCTCCCTCAAATCTTTAAAGATTTTGTAGGTTCCTTTTTCTGGCAAGTAGGGCATCATTACCGTACCTCCAAGCATAAGACTAATTATTTTAATTTTAAATGTGTAGGGAAATAGAGGTGATCAAATTTGAAGGGTCGCCACAGTCAATTTGATCTCATTGAAGTGGATGATGAAGAGTTTTTGAACTATTGTAAAAGTTTGAATACATTATATTTGATTTTGTGAAATATTGAACTATTGTAATATTACTTTTTGAACTAGTGTACACATATATTTATAAGTATGTGTATGTACGCAAGACATTCTATCTTTCGAAGTTTATTGCAAATCTAATTTGAATTACTTATTAGCTAATTTGATGTTTGAGATTATTTATTGCAAAACAATATTGGTGTTTTTAATTAGAAATTGTGGCATATAAATATTTTATAGCCAAAATAATATTACCACACTTAAAAGTGTAGCCATAGGACTGTAAATTGTGGTATGCACATGGGCAAGGACTACACTTCAAAGTGTTGTCATACATAAGATAGAAAAGGCAACGCTTTATAATCGTGGTCTATATGGAAGCAAAGGCCACACTTGAAAGTGTAGCTGATAAGGCAACACTTTTAAGCGTAGCTGCAAAGCGTAGCCTTTTTGCCTTTTAGGCTACACTTTTGAGCGTACCTGATAAGGCAACACTCCTAAACTCTAAGGTTACGCTTCTTTCGACCACCCCTGGAAAAGCGTTGCTTAAAGTCCAAAAGTGTTGCCTTTTATCAAAGGCACCAATTTTTGCTAGTTTAGGCTACACTTTACTGGGGTGGCCGTAGGCCTAAAATGTTGTAGTGGTTGCTATCTCTCTAGTTCAAGGGCTTGGATTGAGATTCTTCCAAGGCTAAGTAGTATGTCCTCATAGATCGAGGACAAATACTTTTGATGTTCCATTTCTTTCATGTAATAGACATTTTTAGACTTTCTATTGTAAAGGGTCGTGACCCTACTTTTGTTTCAAGAATGTTTTTAGATGGCCATGTGAGACTATAGACTTCCGTTGTTTTAAATAAAGTTTTTTGATTGTATGGATTTTAACAAAGGTTTTAATTCCGCACTATTTCGATTATCTCATGTTATGAATGCTAAGAGGCTTGTACGAGACCCTTTGGGGTCAAGTACGCCGTGTCACGTCTAGGGGGTAGTCTCAGATCGTGACAAGTTGATTTTCTTATGTTATGTGGTGGGCATCGGGTTGACCGATGATGTCTACCAGTACATGTGGTTGTACTGATACTACTCTTGCTATGCCTTTTTGGGCATAGTCTGGATGCAGGGTCGGTGGCGTTTCATTAGAGAAAGACGAAGAAATCTCCAGCAGCTTCTATCTTTTCTTCCGCATGGTGGGAGCTGTGTCTTTTATTTACTTTATTTCGTTGTACTCTTAGTAGCTCTTGTACCTGTTTAGACTAGATCATTGGGGGTGTTAATTACTTTGCAAGTTTTAACCAAATTGTATAAGGTTCTTATTTATAAATTTCCATTAGTATATTTAATTTTGTTTTATTAAATTCCTACATGTTTTAACTATTGGGATAAGAGGGTTCTCCTAGTTAGGTGTTAGAGTGGGTGCCCGAACGGCCCGGTGGGTTGGGTCGTGACAGATCTAAACCAATATATAAGTAAACAATATAATGTTTATTTGGCTATTCAAAATTCTAAGTCAAACTTGAAATAATATGTTAAAATATGAAAATTATGAAAAAAGTCTAAGAAATATTTATAAATTATATCAAAGTCAATGTTTTTATGTATAAAATAATTTTTAAAAATTATATATATGTTGTCAGGTTGGTTTGGTTTCGGGTTGACTTTTTAAAGTTAAAAAAATCAACCCAATATAGTCAGGATTTTTTTCTTCAAGACCAAACCAAGCTAAACCAAATCACTAGTCAGTTTTTTTCTCGATTTGACTCCGTTTGCGGTTCGGTGCAGTTTCCTGTACGATTTTTGTTCACCCCTAAC
Source organism: Solanum chiquidenum (assembly GCA_029582725.1). Classification (NCBI taxonomy): domain Eukaryota; kingdom Viridiplantae; phylum Streptophyta; class Magnoliopsida; order Solanales; family Solanaceae; genus Solanum; species Solanum chiquidenum. Next base: position 7,147 of record JAJOOS010026702.1, read on the forward strand.
ATAGATGAACCTTTTCTCAAAGTTCGATGACATATTTGAGCATTTTTTTCTGTAAAAATTATTTGATTAATGACATGGTCAAATCATAATTGACCTACATATAAAAATAATTTTACAAATGGAACAATTTTCAATTAATAAATAATGGCATTAATGAGATTTTTTTTCAAACGAAAATGACATAAATAAATCAAACTTTTAACATATGACATAAATAAATCTCTTCTCAAAATCAATGACATATTTAAGTTTTTCCTCTTAAAAATTATTCGTTCAAACTTGAGTGACTTTTCAAACTTCTAAACTCAAAGGAATTAACTCGTAAAGCATGAACATTATGGTCAATAAAGTAAAGGTATGCAGATCTTCGAAAACAAGGGTTCAATATCAGCAAAGTCAAAAAAATATTGAGAGTCCATTTGGCGATGCAATATGATATCATAATATGAGATTATGAGATGAAATTAAAGTTTTGTTTGGATATGCTATTTGAATGTTTTTGTTATAAGAATCTCATAAGTTGTAAAATTATTAAAATAGTTTCAAGTATTTATTCAATCTTACCAAATAAACAAAATTTATAAAATCGCATAATAAATTATTACAAAGTCATTGTGGTCAGTCTTGTTCACTAAATATAGATGAAAAACTATTTTTTAATTAAACATTAAAGTAGTAGTAATAAATTTGGTTGATAAATAAATGTGATAAAAACAATGAATTTGATGAATATAAATGACAAAGTAGGAATTGATTTAAAGTAATAATAAATTTTATGTTGGTGAAAATAATAAATTTTTAAAAGTAATGATATGATCATAAATTTTATTTATATATAAAATAAATGGCAAGTAGATATAAATGTGGGTTGTTAAACAAAATATAAACTTGTGGTCAATTTTTATATTTGAAAATCCCAAATCATGATATGGAATTCTCAAATCGTGATTTTTAGAAAATATGAGATTTCATCTCATGATATAAAATCATGAAAAGAAATCAGCATGAAATCGTATGTCCAAAAACTGATTTTATCTCACGATTTCATATCATAATATAATATCGCATGACCTAACGTCTACTAAATATACATTTTGATCATCTGCCAAAGTTTTGGTGGGCGGATATTATATGATATTTATGTTGATGGAAGGTAAAAAATATCTAATAAATAATTTAAGGGCATATAAGCTATATTTCAAACATTGTCATAGTAGAACTAAAAAACAAATTATTTTTTCTATTTTATTTTATGTGGTATATACACTTTAATTTCATTTTAAATCTGTCAAGAAGTATGATACCTAGCGATTATTGAAGCAGTATATAATCAACTTTTTACTTCATTTTTAATGATCGAAACACAAATATCTATTATTTTAAATTACTACGAGTTTTTTTTTAAAAAAAAAAACTCATTTGAATATGCGATGTTAAATTATGATATAAAGTCAAAATTTTATTTGAACATGTTACTTAAATTTCTTAAATTGTATTTTTTTCATAAACACGAATATCTCACAAGTTGTTGAAAACTATAAAAAAAAAATCTAATTCTTACACAATCTTACAAAAAAAATCATATTTAATAAATAAGATATTAGAATGTCTTAAGGCACCGCACATTGATAAATCACATATTTCTATGTTCATTTTTTATAAATAAATATTTACAATTGCAGACTTTGAAATACACATAATTTTATAAATTATTCACTAGTCAATAATAGTAATAACTTCAATAAAAGCATGATAGTGGAATAGGTTAGAGCTATGTTCAACTGGGATTCTTTCATATGGAACGACCAATCTCTTCACGCCGATAATCATGAATCTTTTCTTGCAAAATTTAAAATGACATGTTTTTCTTTTTCAAAAATATAAACTTATGAGTTAAGTTTTACATTTTAAAAGTTATAATCATAATTTGAAATCTCAAATTATACTCGTAATCTCAACTCACATACAATGGCGGAGCCAAAATTTTAACTAAGGAGTGTCAAAATGTAAAGAAGTTAAATTATGTAGAAGTCGAGGAGTGCCAATATGTAATATATATACATAAAAAATATATTTTTATCTAGCTATGAAGTATAATTTTCCGACGAAGGGGTGTCCGACACCCCTCAATTGTTTGTAGCTCCGCCACTGCTCACATATTTAATTTAAACACAAAGTTAATCAAAATACTAACCCCCTCCTCCCCCTCCCCCACCCCCACCCCAAACCATAAAATAAAAGTTGTTCAAGTCGTAAGCATGAAAATGTATGGAATAAAAGTACTGAAAAAGGTGAAAGTGAGAGCACTAAAATATGGACTAAAAAAATTAATAAATAGGCTTAAAAAAATAAAGTAAGGGAAGCATGGGTAGTGTAGAAGTGTAGAACATGAAAAGTGAAAAAGAAGAAAGTAGGTAAGCTTAGCTTAGATTAAGAGAAGAAAGAAAAGGGGTCATGCAGATACGATTGATGATATAACCAACATTTTCACTGCTTTTCAAAGTCACACTTCAGTTGTGCTTCTCTGCAATTTGTTTCAATTAATTACTTTAAAAATAGTATAACTTTTTGAATATCTTAAGTTTTTAATTTATCCCCTTCATAATTAATAGAAATAAAATGGTAAACTCATTATATCAATAATTATTTTCTTAATAGGTTTGTACATTTAAAAATGGAAGTAATTAGGGTATAAAATTCGAAAAGGAAAAAGGAACCACTTTTGACAGAAGCTGACGGTCAACGGCGGCTTGTAAATCGCTACTTGTCGCCTTGTTGGTTCTTTCCCTTTCTTACTTTTTGTGTTTCTTTTTTTCCAATTTCCCAATACTTTCAATTGCACTCCAAGAAAGGTATAAACTTGTTCTTCTCTTTACTTACTATCTAAAGAAAGTTTTTCAATTACCTCCACTATCCTAATTTGTGGTATTTGAGATTTGAATGTTGTAAATTTTGAGTAATATTTTAAAGTATATTTTTACGAGGATAAATATAATTTGTAATATTTTTTATATTTAAAATTTAAGATATTAAGTTTAATTTATCTAATTTGATATCAAATATTTATTAAATTGACACTTAGAAAATAAAAAGTGCAATATTGTGGTGATACTGATTTGTAGTTATATATTAAAAACGTGAGTCAATTGTGATGACTCAAATACAACTTTAAATCTCCAGTTTATGTATTATAATTACTGTCGTTATCAAAAATAATCTTAAAGAACTCTTATATTGATTAAGATTCTTGAGAACAAGTAAGATATACATCATATATGAAGTCGAAGGTTTTATAATTGAATAAAAAAATCAATGATTAATCATTTATTTATGATAAAAGAAATCAATCAATATTAAGAAGAAAATTATATTGAAGAACAAATGTTACTTCCTTCCATTCAAAATAAGTTATTGAGGCAATGCATATCCATTAAGAAAAAAGATTTAGGACATAAATTAAACAATACTTTCTACTTTTATCCTTTTAGTTATCCTCAAACTATTTTGAAAAATATAAACAATTCAAAGTAAAATCATAAATATGAACAATTCTCGTAGAAAATGTAAATAAGGGGTAAAAATGAAGAAAACATATATATTTCAATAATTCTCTTAAAATTTCAAATTTGTATTATCTTAAATTATAAAAAATACACAATATTTGAAAAAGAGGAAGTGTGATCAGAAGGATAAAATAAATCGAAAATAAACTTATAGAATCATCCTTTTGAATTCTTGAGATATGCGCATGACAATGCCAAATTTTGTGTACTTCATTTATATAAGTTTAATAAAATGTTTTAACCCGTTATGTCCATATATATCACTAAAAGTTCGTTTTTTTGGTATATATTTTAAATCACATTAATATATTTTCATCTTATGTCAATTTTCTTCCACTACGCAGTGTAATATTCCTGTGATTTTGTTTACATAGTTTCTCAAAAAAAGAAAAAGAAAAAGCTTTTACATGATTTTTTAAATATTAAAAGAAATTATTTTACAAGTTTAATAGGATTTTTTAAGGTCACGAGAAGTGCGGACAAGTTCCCTAATATATATTTATAAATGAGGATATGAAAAAGTTGATGCGGCATACTTCTTTGATCAGAATTTCTAATTATCTTTTTTATCATGTTTTTTGGAAATTTCCCCTTTATTTTAGAATTTAAAATATCACATTAAATTAATGGTGATCTATTTATATTATTCATTATCATTACTATTGATATAAATGTAGCAATCAATGTACTAATTGTAGAAAATTGGTTGGTTTCTTCTTCATTGAAAAATAAAACGTTATTTTTTTTTTAGAAAAGACATAAAATGACTCATAAACTTGTCTCGGATTTTTAAAAAGACACTTTAACTATGTGGGCGTTCTATTACCCACTAAACAATCTTAAACTGATATTATTACATCATTTTTTGTTCACCTGACATAGAGAGTGTGTGCACTCTCTCAAGGAGAGTGAACAACCTAAAATTTTACTATAAAATACATTTTCTTATTATTTTAACTTTTTTTTCTTATTACTTTTTCTCTTTCTTCTTCAAAAATTCATTGTCATCTCCATTGAAACTTCTCACTTTCAATGTCACCATTTTTACCACAATTTCACCTTACTTTTGTTACTACTATTAGTTTTACTTTCTTGAATTTTAAAATTTTATCTAAATATTTTCTTACATTTCGAACAATTTAATAGACCCATTAGATTTCAAGATGATTAGGAGGTATCATATAGTTTTTTTTATCCGATTTCAATTAAGTTCTTTCAATTTTCGAGAAATTCATTGATTCTTTTAAAATTTTCATTTCTAATTTTGAAGTTATATGAAAAGGAGTAATTGATGATACCTTCGAAATTTTAAATTTTCTTAGAAAAATAATTAGTTTTGTTATCAATAATTCAATAAAGTCTAGAGAATAACATGATTCTTTTTTATAAAAATAATCACTGAAATAAAGAATTTGATTAGAGAAAAAGAAGAAAAAGAAAGACAAATGGGAGAGGGATTCAACTTGACGTGAGGGGTGGGGTCAGAGTGGGAGGTGAAGAAAAAGAAAGAAAATGGAGGATGGATCAACTTGAAAGTGGGGGGGGGGGGGATGAAGTTGAATTTAAGATGAAATCAAATTAAAATAAGTTTAAAAGTAAGAGAGAGATAAATAAATAAATAAAAAATAAAGAAAAATTTTAAAATGAAAAAAAAAAATATTTTTAATTAAATTAACACGTATCATGTAATGATTGGTGTGTGAACTAGGGGTGTGCATTCGGTTTTTTGGTTCGGTTTTGTGTTATTCGGTTTGGGTTTTTCGATTTTCGGTTTTGAAAAAGTATAATCCAATCCGAACAAAAAAAATTTGGTTCGGTACGGTTTTTCTCTTTTCGGTTTGGTTTTTTTCGGTTTGGCTATTCGGTTATAACTTATTTCATAAATAATTAATAACATAATCAAAGTTATATTTGCATTCTTAAAAAATATAATTTCATATAAGGAAAAGTAATAATATTGAATCTCTTAAATATCCTTTCCAATATAATCACAAGTAAAACCAATAAAAGTGGTGTCATACATGCTTTATTATTTATTAACTAACAAAATTTGCATATTATTTTTCACATCTCAATTTAAGAGAAGTAGATTTTAATATATGTTAAGATATTACTATGAAAACTATTAGAAATCAACTATTAATAAACTTATGCTTAT
>JAJOOS010026703.1:0-11208 GCA_029582725.1 Solanum chiquidenum
CTCAAAAAAAAAATTAAGTTTTTTTAAAAAAATATTATTAATTTCAAATTTTTATTTTTCACCCATCTCACCCCTAGCCCCCCCAGCCCCACTACCCCACCCTCCCCCAAAAAAAAATTAAGTTTATTTTAAAAATATTCAATTTCTATTCAAAAATTATTTTCTACTCTCTAGTAAAAATAAAAGATATTTTTTCAAAAATATTTTTCATTTATAAATCAAACACTAAAAATTATTTTCCGGAAAATATTTTCTACTCACCAACCAAACATGAGAAAATAAGTCAAAAGTCTACTTGTTTTCCAGGAAAACATTTTCCTTCATACCAAACACACCCATAGATTTGTCATATTTGTGAAATGAAAACACTTGAACCAATGGATAGTATAATTTTATTGGAGTTTTGATATCTAAAAATTGCAACTCTAGTTTGTCTCCTTATTGATAAAAACCAATTTAATTAAATAGTTAGTAGATTATAGCAGCAAAAAAAACCCTAATTTTCCAAATAATAGTTACTTCTGTGAATCTCAACATCAAATTATAAACAAACTCTAGTGTGCTCTCTATGTGATTTGGCCTCAACCTAATTAGGTTATTGTATTTTGCATCAACCAATTCCTATCATCCTGCAGAATTTGTGGATAGAACTCTACCGGGAGTCCAATTATCGTGGGTCTGGTCCCAGAGGCCATTTCTGAGAAACTATGTTTCCTTGTTGTAATTGAGTCCCTATTCTGTAGGTTCGACATGACTACATTGGTCATGTGAGTCATTGGTAAGTCCTTAGGCACTTCACATACCGATTAGAGAATTGTTGGTGCACTCGATCGACCCGGCATCGAATTTGCAAAATGAATTTGATCAAGGTTTTTAGCAACACCAATCTCTGGGGTTATTAGTCTCTCTTTTCTCTTGTTCTTGTGCTATTTTTGACGAAGATGGCATTCGCGGGGGACTCTTCTGTTGGGCCATGGTTGTAGCGTGAATAACTACCTTGCTGATTGGTGTTGCTTGCAGAATCCCTAGTTTTTCAACCCATAATCCTCGATTTGATCATATTTATTCTATTTATCTGTTTACACACCCACCACTATGTGTAAACAGAAGACAAATAAACTGAGTACAAGAAGAAGCAGGAATGGTGAGATCCAAATTTCGAAGAATCCAATATGATTACCTTCAAACAGAGAGAAGATGGGAAACAAGAAGTGAATAAAATTTACAACCACATGTGGATTAAAAGTATGCCTATTAAAGTTTTATTTTTATGTGGAAACAGTAGAACTCCACATTACGATTAGATGATACTTTGAGAATTTGGGGAATTCAATTTCCGTCTAGATGCTTTTGTTTTCATTAGCCTAAGGTAGAGGCATGTCTTTCTACACTCACCAACTGCTCAATTGGAAGGAAAAAACTATGTCAGAAATAATAGTTCACGTGTTCTTTCATATGATATCCCTACCGCCATTCTCTGGGAACTATAGAAAATGAGAAATAAGGTGAGTCGTGGAGGAAAGTGAATAATTTACCAAATTATTCATTATCTGGTTTAACTTATAAAGACAAAGATGAGAAATAGTAAACATGTTCCACACAATTTGGAAGTCACCTAACACTAGAAGGATCAAAGTTAATACTGATGGGGTCTCAAATGGAACTCAGAAAAAAAATCTTGGGATTTCTATGTAAGAGATGAAAAGGGATATATTTTTCATGCACAGGCTCAAGAGGTTAAAGATTTCGCCTGTACAAACACCCAACCAGAAACTATGATTATTCTACCGGACTTAAAGTTCATAGAGGCAACACAGATGGATAGAGTGATGACTGAAATAGATTATCTTCTAATAAAAACATTGTAGAAAAAATCTGGAAGGTTCCCTAGCAAGTTGTGAGGAAATTTGTAGACTAGATCAAGAAAGAACAATGATTATTAAGCTTATCCTTAGAGAAGAAACAAATTGATAGATCACCTGGCTTATTTATCACTAGCAAAAGGAAACCTTAGTGTGAGCTGTTTCCAAGAGATGGAATTCCAAGAAAGAAGGATAATCAATAGTGACAAGTTGATGATGCCCTACATAAGAATTTGATTACGTAGAAGATGAAAGTGAAACCGAAGAAGGTAGGATAAGGAGATCCGCAAGCTCAAATCTTAAAGGAGGAGAACTATGAGGATTTGATCCGTTTTACTAAATTTTTATTTTTATAGATAATCAATGTATAGCAACACATACAAATAAAGAGCAACACAAAGAAACAAAGGAGAGCTACACAGTCAGTAGACACAACATATTGAACTAGATGTGGATTATCAAGGAGGGACAACAATGGAGAAACAAACAAATTAGAACTTTGTCTAATCCATCAAAATTTGGAAAGTGGTGGTATCAACATCCTTGAATGCTTAACTCGCTACCCAAAATAGATGTAAAATAACAATGGAACTAACCACCAATATTTTCCAAAATGATTCCTAGGATCAATTAAGATGGATTACATAGCAAAAAGAGTTCTCAAATTCAACTCCAAAAAGTGGAGAAATATGAAAAAGTTGTATAGAATGATCGATTGAAAGAACTCAATCGACAGATAATACACATCAAAAAACACAATACAAACGAAACAAAAGAGTATAAAAGCATAGAAAAGCAACGCAAATCACAACATATGCATAAATTTGGTACATAGGAAGATTTTCATACAACAAAATAGGGGCAACAAATTAAATGAGTTATACACAAGTTGAAACTATTTTGAATACATTGAAAGTAGGAAAATGGTGGTATCAATATCTTCAGAAGCTGAACCCATTGTTCAAAATTTAATGAAAAATAATAAAGTATGAATAATGTCAGGACAAAGAAAAAGATATCGAACAAAAAATATACAATTTCATTAAATGCAACAAAACACAACAATAACAAGTGTATGGACAAAGAAAAAAGAGCTACATCGGAGGAAGAGGAGAAGATACCTACCTCAAGTGTAAACACATCGCAGGTCCCAATCAGAATAGAGACCACCGCTACAACAACCACCACCAGATCTAGATTCCCAAGAGGACACACATACAAGCGATATTTCAAGAACAAAGGAAAAAAAAAGAGGAAATGAAAAACTAAATAGCAAAATATCAAGAAGCTGAAAGAAGAGTACAAGAATCATACCTTAGCTGGCCGGAGGGAACAGATCCATGCATCAGAGCATGAGCTGGTGGCGGATAAAACGAGGAAGAAGATCAAGACTTTCCAAATTCAATTTGAAAACCTATTTTAGTTTTATTTTACTTTTACGGTATTTTAGCATTGGGTACATACCTCTTTTATTCAATAACATAGGTAGTGGGACTTGGATCTACTGACCTTAACTTTAAAAAACAAACAAATAGATATTAATTTTTTTTAATTCAAACTTCTAAAATATCAACAAAGTTCTATTGCCATTCAACAAAGTTCTAAATGTTGATACCTAAACCCTTATAAATTTATCTTTTTAAGGATCAATTCATTCAAACATTTCTTTAATGGATATATAAAATTATTAATTAAAAAAAATAGGTTTAAAAAGGATTATTAAAATATCATAAATAGGGAAAGGGAGAACAAATTTGGGGGAAGAAATTAACCTAGCTAATATACAATTTTGCAATTTTCGTGAATATTGATAAAGTAAGTGTTAACCTTCTTTCCATATGATCATATTTTTATTTCAATATTTTAAGTTACAATTAATTTTCGACAAAAGTTTTTATATAGACACTAAAATACTACTATATGTATCACAAAGACGTTACAATCAATATTTGAAAAGGTTTCACTAATTTCCTTATATAATCATAACATTGAGAATGTAGTAAATCAAATTAATTAAATTTTTAAGTTTTTAGTTAAACGACAATAGAACTTTGACCAACATTTTAGAACTTTGAATTAAAAGAAATAATATATACTTGTTCTTTTTAAAAAAACTAAGGTCAGTGGGTCCAGGTTCCACTAACTATTTTATTGAATAAAAAAGGTATGTATAGAATGCGAAAATTATGCAAAAAAAGAAGAAGAACAAAAGTAAAATAGGTTTCCAAATTAAATTTGGAAAGTCTTGAGATTCTTCCTCATTTCGTCCGTTGGTGGTTCATGCTCCGATGCATTCATTTGTTTCCTCTTGCCATATAAGGTATGATTTTTGTACTCTACTTTCGACTTCTTGATGTTTTCTTGTTTATTTTTCCATTTTCTCCCCTTTTTATCTTGTTCATGAAAAATCTCTTAGTACGTGTGTCATCTTGGCATCCAAATCTTGTGGTGGCTATTGTTGAACGTGGTGGTCTCTATTTTGATTTGGACATGCGATCTATTTACGCTTAAGGTAGGCATCTTCTCGTGTTCTTCTGATTCAACCTTTTTCTTTATGTTCGATACTTTGTTCATATGCTTGTTATTCTTGTGTTTGTTGCACTTAATGTAATTGTATCCTTTCTTGTTCGATCACTCTTTTTGGCTTTTGTTTGGAGAACACTGGCATTCATACTTTACTATTTTTTATTTAATTTTGAACAGTGGGTTGAGCTTTTGAATATGTTGATACCATCACTGTCAAACTTTCAATGTATTAAATATAGTTTCAAGTTATGTATGCCTTCTTTGTTGCTCGTCTGAAAATCTTCCTATGTACCAAATTAATGGATGTGTTGTAATTTTTTGTGCTTTTTATGTGGTTTTAGACCCTTTTGTTTCTTTTGTATTGTTCTTTCTTGATGTGCTTTATCTATATATTGAGTTCTTGCAAAGTTGGAAATCGATCATTGTACAACTTCTTCATATTTCTCCACCTTTTGGGCTTGAATTTGAAGAACACATTTTGCTTTGTTATTCATCTTAATAGATTTCCTAGGTAGCATTTTGGGAAATAATGGTTGTTGATTATTTTGATATTTTACATATGTTTTGGGCAGTGGGTAGAGCACCCAAGGATGCTGATACCACCACTTCCCAAATTTTGATGTATTTAGCAAAGTTCTATTATTTATGCATCTCCATTGTTACCCCTCTCCTTGTATATGAGAAATCTCATCCGGTTCAATACATTGTGTCTGCTGAGTGTTTCGATCTTCTTGCTTTTTTATGTTGCTCTCTTTTTATATATTTCCTATGTATTGATTACCTACACAAATGAATAAACATTTTGTAAAAAAGGAATCCTTATAACTCTCATCCGTTGGGATTTAAGCTTGACAATCTCTTTTTCTCCCCTTCTGCAGTCTCACTTTCATCTTCAGCTTAATTGAATTCTTAGGTAAGGCATCATAAACTTGTCACTATTAATTATCCTCCTTCCTTGGGATTTCATCTTTTGAAAATCGCTCACACAAAGTTTTCCTTTTTAGTGCTAAATAAGCAGGTGATTTGTCAATTTGTTTCCTTCTCTCGAGATATGGTTAATCATCATTGTTCTTCCTTGCATTAGTCTCTAAATAATCTCTAAAAGAGTCACAATTTGTCATGGAACCTCCCAACTTTATTGTTAAAAAATTCATTAGAAGAGAATTAGTTCTAATCATGATCACTTTATCCATTTGTGTTGTCTCTATGAACTTAAGGCGTGTAGATTAGCCATAGCTTCTACTTGGGAGTTTGTATGGGACAAATCTTTAATCTCTTGATGTTGTGCTTGTAAAATATCCCCTTTCTATCTCTTACATATTAATCACATGAGCTTCTTCTTAGGTTTCCTTTGGAGGCTCCATCAGTATTAAGTTTGATTCATCCAATGTCACATCGCTTACAAATTAACTTGGTTACCTTGACTTTAGTATTGTCGATATTTAGAGATTCCACCACTATCCTCTAAATGTATGGGACATATTTACTGTTTCTCCTCCTTGTCTTTATATGTTAAACTATGCATAATTTGATAAATTAATCTAATACTGGAAATTTTCCTCCATGTCTCACCATATTTCTCCTTTTCCATAATTCCCACAAAATGTGATTGGAACAACATAAAATATGTAGTTCACTTGATGGTCAACTTTTATTTCCCATCATCCTTATACCTATAGGCCCAAATATGTGTTTTCCTGCCAATTGAGTAGTTGGTGAGTGTAGAAAAACATGGGATATGTCCTCTACCTTAGGCAAATCACAACAAAAGCATCTAGAGGGGAATTGAATTCCAAATTTCTCAGAGTATCATCTAATGGTAATTTGGCCCTCCACAATTTCCACATAAAAAAGGAATTTTTAATAGGCATATCTTTAATACTAGATTCTTTGCCATTTAAATCTCACTATTCATGTTTCTTTTACTACATAATTTATCTGAATTTTCTTAGGTAAATTCTTGAGTAAATCAACTTCCACTTTTACCCGTGTGCAACTAGGTCTTATTTGATTGTTGTGGCTTTGTCAATAACTAATGGTTAATGGTTTCCCCACTACGTTAACTGAACAAAACAAAGACTCTTTGTTAAATAGATTTATTGGCAGCATTGGAAATGATATTCATGCAATTGCAATTGTTGTTTCCTCCTCTTAGTTGAACCAAGGATACCACTTCAAAAATCGCAAAGGAGAATATCTATGGTTCACTCGTATTTCCTGGGATTTGGGCATCAATGTTGCATGATATTTCATGAGTGATAATCTGATGAATATGTGTATGTCTTCTACAAAACCAATGTTACATGGTCCTTTGATCCCCAACTAAATAGGTATTGCCTTCCTCGATTCCTTTAGATTTGGCCTTCCATAGGGAAATTTCGCTACAACAACATATGTAGATTGTTAACTTTCTGAATTTCTTCATGGTCCAAGTTATTGTTGGTTCTGTCATACCCGAACTAGGAGAGGTGAAACTAGCACTCGATACTAAGCTTAGACCGGATCCAACCTTGTTGAGTCATTTCTCAATGGTGCATAGCAGCCACATGTAATATAGAAAAACAAACAAGTATATTTCGATTTAAATATAAGACATTGGCCGGCAAGTCAAACGTCAACGACTCTACAAAGAAAATAATTACTCCCAATAGTTTATATAAATCAATAAACTCGTAACACACAAGTCATGTTTGGGCCGTCGAGGCCACCATGATCTTTATAATAAAAAATTGAAAATAGTTAAATATAATAGATAAGGTAAGAGTTAGCCAAAACATACTTACATGTTCTCGACTTAGCCTTACAAAACATAACGAATTGAACAGTTTTCGTACTTGAATCGAACTAACTAATATCATCAAATAATAAAGTACACAAGAAAGAAGGTCAACAATCGTCATAATACAACCTAACTATTCCTGACACAGATCATACAATAAAAGTCAAACAATAACCTCACCATCCCTCATAAGCATAGCAAGTACAAACAACAAACAAGACCACCTACACAGGCCCTCATAATCTTGAGAGGTGTCAATTCAATCTATATACCGTAGCAAGCATTACAACTCATAGCTCCTCATACACTCTAGACATAGACCATAAAATAATTTTGTATATGTATATCCCCGACAACTGTATATCTAGCCTCCTAGGCACTTCACATATGTATATGAGAACTCAAGGCTCCTATATCTTTATTTGAGCACACAAAGCTCTTGTATTTGTATCTAGCCCCGTAGGCAACACATTTAACCTCGTAGGAAACATATTTAGTCCTCGTAGGCAACATATCTAGCCTCATAGAAACCTCGTAACAATCCCTTAAAAAATATCATATAGCTCGAAAGGAAACTCTAGTACGTAAGCCTAAATCTAGCCCCTTTAGGCAAGTTTTATAGTCCATGAGTGAGCATGCTTCATTATAGCCCCTTAGGTAATATGTATATAGCCTTGGGAAATTTGTATATATCCCCTTGGGCAATCTGTGTATATCCCCTCAGAAAATCTGTGTATATCCCAGAAGAAACAAGTCAAATCCCTAGCCCGCTTAGGACAACAACAAACAATCATATCTCTATAGTTAACTATAATAGCCCCAAAGGAAATAACAAGTTCTTGATTGTCCCAAAGACATGCAATATAGTTATAAGCGCCCTATACAAATAATCCCTAAGTAGTATCTAAGCTCAAGGTCGCTATCAATAGAATATGAATCCCCACAACAGATGACTATATCAAGTCAAGTAGTCAACCAAATCGAATAAGGCTACGAGTAATTTAACTACAACAACTAGCTTTATTGTTCTTTAAGATTGAAGGGAAATTTTTCTCTTATTCCATGTTTTCATTCCATTGTCTACTCCACAAAACTTAGAGTCATTATAAGGATCATCAATCAATACTACTTTAAAAGCATGAACTTCCAAACATGAATGTTGAATTACTAGAATACCCTCAATTAAAAATACTCAATTTTTATTTTATTTTATTTAATATATTCTATTAAAAGTAGATACCTTTTTTACACTAAAAGATTGTGATTTTTTCGATGAGTTGTTACTTTTCCAAAGGATTGTGACTTTTTCAAAGGGTTGTGACTTTACTAAAGAGTTGTGCCTTATCTGATGCGTTGTCACTATTTCAAAGGGTTATGACTTTTCCGATGAGCACTAACTTTTTTGAAGGATTGTGACTTTTCTGATAAGGCACAATAAGTACATATTCATAGTACTATTTGTTAGCTATAAATAGAAGGGTTTCCTCTCACTTTTAAACTATGAATTTTGTAAGGTTTTCTACTCTTCTTATTCTTAAAATATCCAAGTGTTATTTGCAACAATTTATTAAGTTCAAAAATCTATGAAATTGGAGGTACCACATAAGAAAGAGTTTGTGAACAAATTATAACAAATCATTCATCAATTCACAATTATATTTTCCTCTTACGATTTTCATCACACAAATACTTCAATATTATTTATATCATTTTAGAAAATTAATAGCCTTTTAATTAACCTACATATTTTATTTATTAAAAAATACTAATTTCCTACGAATAGTCACAACAATTTCTACCTTCATGTTTCTTTGGTCATAAATCACAATCATTCACTCCTTATAAATTTTTGGTGATCTTTTTTTCTGTAACAATTTGAGATCAGTTAAAATTTTCATACATGATTCATCCCCATTCCATTGATATGTTTCGCCAAAGTTCTTAGCATTGGAATTTAGGTATTGTCTTTCTATTAAAGAAGAAAAGAAGAGAACAAAGAAATGTGCAATTATCTATGAACTTTGCTTCACACAGAAAACTTCTATATATAGTGCGCGGGAATTTTCATTTCTTTTTCTTGTTTTGTATCTTTAATTAATTTCTTTTGTATTTTAATTCGAGATAGAAGTTAATAATTAATGTTAACATAATGAGTGAAAATTGACAAATACACACATTGTAGATTATTTTTTATAATAAAATAAATAGATCAAGTTGTGGGAGAGACAATAATAATAAAAAAATACGAAAAAGGCACATGACTAGGGTAAAATATTTCTTCTTTGTTTTTTTCTTTATTTGTTCTTGTAACCTCAAACGAAGGAGTTTCTTTCTAATTTTGGAACACTAAGGTTAATATAGCATGAACATATATTTTTGTCTACCTTCTTCATTGGCTATGAATTTTTCAATATATTTTTTGGAGAAAGTAAAGTGTTGGTGGTAAGAGATTTCAATCAAATTGAACACTAGAGTAAATATCTCATGAGCATATATTTTCTTCTTCCTTCTTCATTGGCTATGAATTGTTCCATATATTTATTCTCTTTTATATTTATATTGTGTTGACTTTTTATAAGTATGAATTTCCTGTTATTTGTGTTCATTTTGATCGAAGAAAATGATATTTCATAAGATACACTCCTTGCAAGCTATATAAAAATAGATAAGAAAATAGTGGTTGATCACAAAATGATCTTCAATAAAATTAAAGATTCTATAAATAAATAATTAAAATTTTATTCATCAATTATTATTTTTTATTGAAAAAGATTAATGTTTTATATCATGATAGAACTTCTATAAGATACTAGATACTCTCATTAGTCAATAGCTATATGAAATGCATGCTACATAAAAAAAGATAGGATTACAATTCCACAAAGATATGGTAGAAACTTAAAGAGATAAAAAAAATTTCACTATAGGTGATGTAGTTCATAAATTAATATTAAATTATACTACTGAAATAGATATATCTAAAAGAAAAATTGGTCAACATAAATATTTGACATACACTCAATTCTCTATTTAACCATCATTCGTTAAAAGAACATTTCACTGTAACAACCTAATTTTTTTTAGAACTAATTTTTGATTTTATATTTTTTTTCTCTATAATACTCTACTTATAACAGTGTTGAAATTTTCTATAAAAGTACAATTTTGGTAAAATTACATCTCTATGATAGCCTTACTCAAATATTAATTGAGTAATAATATTTTAAAAAGATATATTACGTATAAAGATAAAATATTGCACTATTTATGGTAATAGTTATTAGTGTCATGCACAATGGCGTATTAATATTTAAGAGAAAAATGTACTTAAATGGTGTCCATCATTCATAGTCATAACCTCAAGAGGAAAGACTATTGGTGACCTTTTTCATATTGATATTATTTTTCTATTTTGGTGGTTAAGTTTGCTTAGAAAATTGAGTAAAGTAAAAAAGAAAACAGACTAAAGAAATGTCACATTCTCACACATTTAAATGTTGAATGTATTTTGAAATGTTTCAATGAAATTTGGTCATTTTGGTCTCAAAAATAATTAATTTTATGATAATCTGTATTAATCATTCAAAAGCACTTGACCACTGTTCTTTCAAGTTATAATTATTTACTAAAAAGCTTTAATTTAGTCATATTTAATTCTATTTTACAACATCATATGCTATATAATATGATACACACGTGCAACGCACGTGCCGTAAAACTAGTATATTACTAAAAGTGGGAAGCTCCAAAGTGTAAAGTTAAAATACCATTTTACCTCTATAATAATTTTTTTTAAAAAAAATCATTTATTACTAGTTATTATATATTAAATATAAATATTATGGGATTCTAGAAATCTACTTTTTTTTTAATGAAATAGTAAAATGTCTGAAAATTTTGAAAAGTTAGTTTTTCATTAAAAACATAATAATAATAATAATAATAATAATAATAATAATAAACATAATAAACATAATAAACATAATAATAATAATAATAATAAACATAATAAACATAATAATAATAATAATAATAACAAAG
>JAJOOS010026704.1:0-10106 GCA_029582725.1 Solanum chiquidenum
AGTGACATGTTTATCTTTATCGCTTTCAGTCTTTTAGTTTCAGTTTTGCTAGATCTAGTTGGGGCATGTCCCAACATTTCTAGTCAGTTTAGAGGCTTATTTCAGACATAGTTAGATTCAGCTTAGTATTGAGTTAATAACTTATTTATATTAAAATCATCAATTTTCATATATCTCAGTTATAGTATATGGGTATTCCCCATCTTTTCATTTTATTTATGATTTAGCTTCCGCATCAGTTTATTATCTTTAGTATGCTCATGATCATGCCAGCAGGGTTAGCTTGGGATCACTTATGGTCCTCGGTCCTGTGTCCACATCTCGGGGGTAGTCTTGGGGCGTGACAAGCTAGCTCAGATAGTTTCTCAAATTACTAAGGAAGAAGAGGAATACCAAGTTGAACAGAATATTCATCGGCATGTGTTTTTCAGGTTGAAGAAGTGTTGATTATTTTGGAAAGTAAATTTCTGTTGTTTGATCTTCTGCTATTTAAAGTTAATTATTTATTATGTTCTGCTATTTAAAGCTAATTATTTACATCTTGCAGGAAGTTGTTTGACAATTTTGATCCATTATGTCTTGCAAATGTTAATGAGAAAAGATTGCGCTCGTTGAGAGAAAATGGAAATTCATTGCTATCTGAACCAAAGATTCATTCAATGGTAGAAAATGCAAAGCATTTCCAGAAGGTAAAAAGAACTTCTATCCGAGTACCTTTACATTCGACGTTGCAAATCATATCCTAAACTGCTTTAGCTTGTATATTCATAGGGATATGGTTCAGCTATTCATGTTTAGGGCTTATCTAATTGTTTGACAATGTACATGAACCTCGATAGGAGGGTGTGGAGGTTGAGAATTAGGGTGGAGGGTCGGTAGGTAGTTGGGCGTATTGCTTTTCCTTTCTCTCTGTTGTTCCTTTAGCCTCTGCTATTTTATTATCTTGTTGTTGTTTCTGCTTAATGCTACTTTCTCTTTTTTCTTATCATTCTTTGAATCGATGGTCTATTGGAAACAACTTCTCTACCTTCCCAAGGTAGGATTATAGTCTATGTGCACTCTACCTTCCCAAGGTAGGTGTAGAGCTAGCTTTTATAGTTCATTTGCATCCTCTGGCACTCTTCCTCTGTCCATTCTGGTTGTTTTCCATTACTGTTCATCACAATTTTGCTCAATATTCGTCATGTTACCATAGTAGCTTTGATTATCTCCAAACTCTTTTTTTCTCTTTATTGTAGAGTATTTCTCTGATCTGTAAAGTACTTGAGTGAGTTATGATTCATAAACATGTCAATGCTCTCGCAAACTTTTTTCTAGTCCAATTCTTCATTTTCCTGCGCATGCTTACATCAAGCCTTCCACATTTCCTGACATATTAGTTTTCAATTAGATATTTTAGTTTGTATCCCGACCAACTGAGTATCTTCTATCTGATTGACAAATCTTATTATTCCATGATGCATGCAGTAATGCAATAGAACTCTAAACATACTTTAGTGTTATTATTTTTATTGGCAATTGGTGATCCTCTACGATTTCCTGTCACTTCCAAGCCGATTTATTAAGACAACTAGCAACTGATCTTGAAGCATCCCAACAATATTAAATCTTTTGGTGGCAACAAAATCAGTACAACTAACAAGTAACAAATTCTTACTTTTATCAAATGATTGGGTTAAAAATTGACAACAACATATGCAATGTAGTTTCACAAGTAGGGTATGAGAGGGTAGAGTGTACGCATACCTTACCCTACCTTGGGTAGTAGAGATGTTCCTGACATACCCCCAACTCAAGGAAAAATATATCAAAAAAGGAGGGAAAATCACATAAAAAGAATAGATCGATTTATATATAAAGGAAAGAAGGCATATGTTCCACCAGTGCCAACTCAAATGTATTCCTTTTTTTTTTGGTAATTAGAACTTTTATTAATCACCAAAGTAGTATTTACAAAACTAAGCCAGCATTACTCTACTGGCTATCTCAATAAAATAAGTTAGCTGTAACTAACAAAACCAAACAGACTTTAAAAACTACATTTATCTAGGAATAGCCTGGCTGCTATATTTGCTCTAACACAACATACACAAGCAATTCTTCGGGATATAACCTCCACTGTGGTCTTATGTTTCTCAAAGATTCTTGTATTTATCTCCTTCCATATTGCATATATATATATTCTGTATGAATCAACTTCAGGGCTTGAGTTTGTTGACTTCTCTCTTTAGTCTTCAATATGATCCATTGGTGTCTTGTAATAAAGGTGCTGCTATGTGGCTGGTTTATCTATTTGAGCAGTCTCCTCCAAAGCATGCTAACAAATAGACATTCAAAAAACAAATGATCTCTTGTTTCTTCTTCTTGGTGACACATGACACATATATGATCCACTTATATTCTCCATTTCAGCAATCTGTCTGTTGTGAGGAGCCTATTTTGGACCTGCAACCATAGTGTGAAAATTGCTTTTGGCTTTGCAGAGTTTCGACAAATAAGGCCTCTCCATTCAACCTTTGGATAGCTGCCAAGCATTTGCTGATAAGCTTGTCTAATCACACTTTTCTTCCCCACAGCTCCATTATGTAGTAAATGCAACAAATCTTTCAGCCCCAGAACCTGATTAGGTACTCTGATCTCTTCCATACTTTGCCCTTTGCTGTAGTAGCTGTGAATCCATAGCCTGTCTTGCTTTTGTTCTATGTCCCAACACATTTTTAGGGTGGCTGCTTTGTTCCACACTTTTAGATTTATCATATTAAACCCTCCAGCAGACTTTGGTGTACACATCTTGTCCCATGAAACAAGTGCCTTCTTAGTGATCACATTTGCTCCTGACCAAATATAGCTTCTGCAGTAAGCTTGGATTGTTTTCATCACTTTAGCTGGCAGCACAAATATATGAGCCCAGTAAGCTTGTACACCAAATATCACTGTCCTAACTAGTTGTATTATCCTTGCATATGATAACTTTTTAGCTGTCCAGGAGGATATCCTAGTTACAATTCGATCCACCAAAACTATACCCCAAGTCCGGTTGAATTTGCCTCTTTACCATACTATAGACCCTTCCAAAATACATGGCACTTTTAGATTGATTAGCTTGTAATCCTGAAGGTGCTGTGAACACTTTGAATTTTTCATGTAACAGGTGTATATATATTGAATCTCCTCTTGCAAACATCAGTAGGTCATCTGCAAAGCTTAGGTGAGTAATCTTGAGCCTACTGCACTTTGGGTGGTATTTGAATTGTTTGTGGTTTGCCAAGTCATTTAAATTCCTGCTCAAATACTCCATGACTATAGCAAACAAAAAAGGAGACATAGGATCTCCTTGCCTTAGCCCTCTAGCTGCCTCAAAAGGTTTAGTCAGTTCTCCATTGATCAAGAAAGAGTAGAAAACAATAGTTACACATTGCATCACCCAATCAATAAACTTATTTGGGAATCCCAAACCTGCCATTACTTGCTCTAAGTATCTCCAGTTAACAGTGTCATAGGCTTTTTGGATATCCATATTTATCATGCATCTAAGTGATGTTATCTGCCCCTTTCCTCCCTGAAATGAATCCAGCCTGAGTTTCTAAAATCATAGTTGCTATCACCTTTTGGATTCGATTAGCCAGCACTTTTACAATGAGCTTATACAAGATAGTACAACAAGTTATGGACCTATAGTCTTTAATGTTAGATGTGTTTAGTACCTTAGGAATCAAGGTAACAGCCGTACAATTAACAACTTTGTAGAGTTTACCAGTCTTGAAAAACTCCATTACTGCTTCATTGATGTCATGTTTAATTTCTATCCATGCCTTCTTAAAATATACAACATTGTATCCATCTACCCCTGGTGCCTTATCATCTCCTATAGAGTAGATTCCATCATAAATTTCCTGCTCAGTTACCTCTGCACATAAAGCCATTTGTTGGTGTGACTCAAGGTTGGACCTGACTTCATGGTGGTCCTACTTACAACAGTAGTATTTGTCATTGCAGTCCCCATAAGATATTGATTAAATGTGATGATCTCTTTTTGAATTTCAGCAGGTTCCACAAGTTTTGCACCAGCTAAAGAATTGAGTTATACAATCTGCTTCTTATGTCTCTTCTCCTTGATCATTGCTGTGAAATACTTATTGTTTGAGTCTCCCAGTTTGATCCACATTACCCTGGATTTTTGTTGGTGAATGCTCTCCTCAATATTTGTCCACTTTTCCAATTGAATTAAAAGTTCTTTCTCTTTTTGGGCCAAACTATCAGTATACTTCTTGGACAGATTCAACTGTATGAGTTTTAAAGTATTCCTGATGTGTTGTATCCTCTCAGTAGCACCTTTGTAATTTTTATCATTCAGCTCTTTGAAATGTGGCTACAACTCTTTTATCTTGTGCTAAATGCACCTTAATTTATTTCCTTGTAATCCTCCTGACCAGCTTCTTTGCACAATTGAATCAAAATCCTCATGCCTAGACCATATATTGAAGAATATAAAAAGGGTTTTAGTGTTGCTTGTCTGCAGCTTCACATCTAGATGCATAGGGGAGTGGTCTGATATATGGGGCAGCCTGTAATCTAACACCAATTGTCCATATTGCATCATCCATTCATCATTACCCATTGCTCTGTCCAGTTTGCTGAAAATTCTATCCGAGCCCATTTATTTATTCGACCATGAGTAAAACTCTCCTTTCCACAACAATTCATTTAAGAACAAGTCTTGTACAAAATCTTTTATTTCAGCCCTTGTGACAGGGGATCCATAAAGTCTATCTTGATTATGCAAAAGGGAATTAAAATCTCCCAACACTAGCCAAGGTTGAGGACTAACCAACATCCTAATATCATTCCACAAATCTTTCCTTTGATCTATAGTATTATAACCATATACCAGTCATGCAACAATCAATCTTCTTATCTCTACTATGAACTTTATAGTGAATATATTGAGCACCTTGGGCTAACATAGCTACTTCAAAGACTCTTTCATCCCACATTATCCATATTCTCCCATTTACAACACTTGCATAGTTGTGTAACAAATTCCAGCCAGAAGCTATTCTTTGGGATATAGCATCAACCTTATTCTCCTTGACTTTAGTTTCTACCAGACCTACTAATTTTATGTGATTTTCCTTTATATAATTATTCAGCTCTTTTTACTTATATTTATTATTTATACCCCTTACATTCCATACTAACCAAGACATCAACTATTGGAGGAGGTGCCACCTCCTTCTTTAGGAAGTGGTGATGCAGCCCACACAACATTTGTGGGTTGTAGGACTTCAAATCCATTTTGCACAGATATAACTTGTGCATAACTCTTCATAGTTGGACTCCCTGGTATAGCTGGTTGCATACCTCTGGTAGTTACTAGTTGCTTCCCTCTGGTGGCCACTGGTGTAAACTCCTTATTTTCTTATTTGTGCTGCACTGGTATGGTTGCCTGCTGCTTCTCTTGTGGTTTACTTGGTTCCTGAACCACAGTCTCCTTCGGTTTCCATATAATCTTTGGAGGTGGATTTCGTCGTTTTAGTTTTAGCTGGTCTTGCTTGAGCCTCATCTTGTGACAATTATGTCCCACCATCAAACATTCTTCACAGTACTCTGGTTTCCAATCAAATGCTACCACCTATTTAAAAGATTGCCCATGTGCATCCATAACTGTTATCTAAATAGGCATTGACTTTGTGACATCTACCTCTATCAACATTCGTGCATAAGAAATTCTTGTTTGTTTGGTGGTGCACTCATCTGCAAATAGAGGAATTCCTACATCACTTGCATTTCTACTCAATGAGTCACAACCCCAACAATTTAGATGCAATTTTGGGAAAGTAACCCAAAGTGGTATATCAGCTAAAAATTCTACCTTAAAATAAAGTTTGAGAGTCCATTGTTTCAAGATTATTGGGTTATTGTTAATACTATAAGGCCCAGTGAATAGTATCTCTTTCATATCTGACTCAGAGTGAAATTTCACTACATAGTAACCTTCATCATGATAGAACAAATTAGGGCTAGCCACAGTAGTCCAGCTTTGTGAGATAAACCTCTTCATATAATTATATCCAGGCATTTCTCCAATTACAAACAAAATTAGGGAGTGCTTCCACTTCTCTTCTTCCTTTTCCAGCTCTTTCTCATCTAGTTTCACTATTATGTTTCCATTAACCATTTCAGGTGTAATGTAATTCAGAGCTATTCCATTACTAGAAACTTTATTTCCTGCAAATAGACTAACCCATGGTTTCCCTTTAGGATCTGTATGCACATCTCATGTTTGCTTGTCCAAGTTGTGTTCCTGAATCACTGCTGCTACAGTAATCAATGGAACAGTGTTTGATGGCAAAACCCTAGCTGGTGTCTTTGTTACTTCTACCCCTGGATCTATTGTTGGTGTGCTATCTTCTGGGCTCCAATTAATACTCCTTTGAGCCGACCTAGAGGTACCCATCGACTCATTCATCTTTGTCGGGCTACCATTACTGCTCGATGCTTCCCTAGCTTGCTCACGAAGATTCTTCAGTTGTGAACCTATTTCCTTGTTACTGATTCCACTCCCAGTTGATGTTGCTACGTTCTGTTTTGGCTTTCCTCGTCATCTCTTCCCTGCCATACTCACCACGGCGTACGTTAGCTGCACTTACGCCGAGATCATTTCAGCCTCAAATGTATTCCTTGATGTAATGTGTTCATGTATGTCATTGGGAGGAGCTTTCACTTCTGTAACTTACATTTGGTTATTCTATATTTTGTTAGGTCTTTACATTCAATCATCCAGAGGACTCAACTAGGAAAAGCAATCACCGATATACAAAGCTACGATTTGAGATACCCACTGACACTGGATCAGCCCTGGTTCATGGTATTTGTTATGCTCATACTGATTTCATGTACTTTACTTTGTCTGAAAACGTCATAAATATGAAGAATGATATTTGTAGTTACTAGTCAGCTACATGCTCCGAAATTGCTTATGATGTTTTGTTCTATTTTGTTTTGCAGCCAAGATGAGTCTAGTGAACCATTTTCCTCTATGGACACAAAATCATCCGGTGATAATTATTGTAGTGGCAAACGTTAAAGTGTCTCGCAATCGTATTTGATAGTTTTGATGATGTAATTGCATGATTGAACGGATGTCATAATGATTAGAGTGAATGATGTGTTTAGCAATTGATCGGGGTAGTAAGGATAACATCAATGTACTCGTGATGGAGTTGTATACATTTGTATGACATCATTAGCTATGTGAAGGTTTATAGCATTGTTCCACTGATAGCAGCAGTATCATTACTTGTAAAAAATTTATGATTGTTTGAACTATTATTGACCAAATTAGCTTTAGAGCACTGTTCCACTGATGGCAAAAATACAGGAAAATATTTATATTTTCATGAATTGTGGGGGTTTCGATCCTTGCTATTTTGTTATTACTATCAGAGGTTGTGACCACTGGAATTTAAATGGTAGTTTTCTGAGAATCAATTTGTGGGGGTTTAAACCGCCGCAAAATAACCCCCACTGTTTGTTATAGGGGTTAGTGAAAAACCCCTAGAGATTAACTATGGCAGACCTATTTCTGGAGGTTGAGGAAACCTCTGTTACAAAGAACTGTTGGGGTTCCTAACCCCTATAGTATGTAAAATAAACCCCCACTATTTAGGCTTTTTTTTGTAGTGATATAACAAAACTCGCTATAACAACCATAAAATGTTCACTATAACAACCCTACAATGTTCAGAAAAATACTGCCACTATAATGAGTTGGCTTGACTATATTTTATTGGACAAACTACCTTATTAGACATACATCACTATCATATACCTCTATTTTTAAATAATTATATATATTACCACTTTTATCATTTTATACCATATATTATTTAAAATACAATTAGATTCCCACATCCCTTAAAACTAGGACTAATTAATTATCTTCTTAATTTACTCTTTCACTCCAAATCAACCCATCTTTCTTAATTCTCTCCTCCCATATTTATCACTTAATTATCTATCCTCCTTTATGATTCAAGAATTTCACCATACATTTTCATTCCAACAATAGCTAATCTACTCTCTTCTTCTCAAGATATCATCACCAATTCACCATAACCGATAAAATTACCTGAATCCAAACCTTATTCTGTATTTTTCTTGTATAACAAGACCAAATCAAAGTAACTATTACAAAGAAAGCATTCCAATAATCGATGGATCGACCAAACAGTTCACATTCACAGTCGAAGACTCCATAAACTCTTTATCATTGAAGTCATGGATTCTATGGATTTTCAAGTCTATTTTTTATATATTCATGATGATGTGTTGTATCTTTATTAACTAATAATCTCTTTCTCCGTAGACGATGAAAGTGATAGGAGAAGGATTAAACATGATTTTTTCTATATGTATCTGAAATTAATGTTATGTATCTCAGTCTCAAAAGTTTTGCATATTGTTTTATTAGATGTATGTGGTGTATTCAAACAAGTTAATGTATCTTTTTGTTTTCATTGTATATGCAGTAAGTCTTCATATGTCTATTAGGTATATACATGTATTTGTATTTGTTGGAATATGTGCATCCACTAAGAGTCAATGGACCAGGTCCTTTGACATAGTAAGAACAGTAATATAAGCACATGTAGTAGTACACGTCTAGTATACATCAACGGACCAGGTCCCTTGACTCAGCAAGAACAATAACTGAAATAAATGCAGAAAGTAAATGGCTGGAAGTAAAATCTGCACAATGATTTTACTTGAAAACCCCATTGCTCAAGGGCGGTGAAAACCCCGACCTGTCCTCACAAGCTTTTCAACCCAAACTCCATTTAACTCAAACGGAGAAACTGTCACACCCTGAGACTACCCCCGAGACGCGGACACGGGACCGAGGACCACAAGTGATCCCAAGCTAACCCTGCTGGCATGATCATGAGCATACTAAAGATAATAAACTGATGCGGAAGCTAAATCATAATTTATAATAAAAAGTTGGGAAATACCCATATACTAAATCTGAAATAAATGATAACTGATGAGTTTAATACAAAGAAGATATTAACTCAATACTAAGTTGAATATATATATGTCTGAAATAAGCCTCTAAACTGACTAAAAATGTTGGGACATGCCCAAACTAGATCTAGCAAAACTGAAACTAAAAGACTGAAAGTGATAAAGATAAGCATGTCACTGGTCCTCAAAGAATGAGGACTCAGCACTGATGCTGCTGAACTGAAGATCGGGAATCGATCTAGGCGTGATCTGGATGCTGAGAACCTGAACCTACATCACGAGAAGATGTAGCGCACGTATGCGTTATTACTTGAAAGGTACTGAGCATGCATGATAGAGTAAAGCTGAAATAACATCATATCTGAACAAAGAAAATAAGCAATGACATAATCTAAACGTGATATAAATACTGAATGTTGAGATAACTGGATGCAGTGACCAATTTATAACATGCTGAATGAATACTGAATGAACTGTAAATGTGGTCAATGCAATAAAGTCTGACTGAACTGTGGGAGCTACTAATAACCGACAAAAAACCACATGAGCTAAATGTGGAGTCCGATGTATACGCCCCATCGAGAGGACCCAATATACCCGGCCAGAGATATAAAGGCATGCTGGCGTGATCACTAAACTGATGTTGCCCACATAGGGGACTTCCACCTACGTGGCTCGTAGTTCTGGGACTATATGGGTATGCTGAACCCTAGTCCAACTCGGTATTATGCTACTCCCAATGAATTATATGGTTAACTAGTTATGACTGAATTTCTGTAAATACTGGATAGCTCAAAACTGAACATGCAAACTGAGAATGCAATAATTAAAATGATATTGATGCATTAATAACTGAGACATGTATAGCTGAATAACTGAAATATCGAACCTAGCATGTGTAATTCAAGAACTAAAGAAATACATAGCTATGGTTCTGAAATTCATGCAATAAACTGAGTAATAACATGATAATCTGATTTGGAACATGTTAATAACTAATTCATGATGATCTGTTGTAATTCTAGAAACCCTAGGTCTATTCATAATAAGGGAATCAAGAAACTGACTGAAAACTAGGG
>JAJOOS010026705.1:0-12250 GCA_029582725.1 Solanum chiquidenum
TATTCCTATGAGGGTCATGTATGACCCGTACAAGCTTTTAAGAATCATAGACTAGTCTCGTAGGACACAGCCAGTAGCCAAAACATGAAGCCCATTTTTCTTTTCCAATTTCTGAGGTGTTACAAATCACTACCATGTTTGAAGATCAATCGACATGCAATACAACTTACATTACATATCATCAACTTAGAAAAGTATTACTCCAAGTAAATTATAACCTATCTCAACCAACGAACAAGAAGTGACAAGCTAAATTGTTGGAGTCTTCCATTTCTCAATGCCTCAAAAATCTAAAAGTCCAAGGAAAATATATATCATTAGACTTTGATTATATACTTCCTTAAAAAAATCATAACATGTTCAAACCACCTAATTCTACATTTTTATAATGTCTAACTATTTATTTCATGGTTATTTAATCAAACTAGTGGTTTCCATGATCATACCAATACTATTCATGGACTTTCAGCTCCATTAAATTATCTTGAGTAGTTTATATGCCCAAAGAATCTACTTTATTGGGTTTTTAGGTTCTCCAATATTACTATTAAAGATAGATTCACAATTCTATGCTTGAAGATTAACAGACTAGAATAAATATCATGCATGATTAACCTTCTCCATATGATACCCCAATACTTTAATAGCCATAAGGTTCAAATATTTAAACCATATGAGGAATGCACACTTTGATTCTGGGAAGAAATTGAATTATAGAAGGAAGATATGATATGAAAACACTTACCTCAATAGAAAAAAAAAACTTAAGTCTTGGAAAAATAGTCTTTGTTGTGCTCTAGTCAAATATTTTATGTTATGACCAAGATGTAACACTTAATCTAGAAGCCAAACTATTTTTTATATGCATACAGGTCGGTACTAGGTGTTTCCTAATTATGCATAAGTATTAAGATCAGTTCCTAAGTGTGTAAAGTGTTTTGGAGATGAATTAAAGTCATAAGAGCCCTCTAGTACAAAGTTGAGTTGAAAGCCTCCCTACTGATTGAGTTTTTGTGCTATATTTTACTTGAGTCGACTACAAACAAGCATAACACATATAATATGAAGAGTTATGTGTACCATTACCTATAAATTTAAAGGTCTTTAAGTATTCTTTTCAACGACACCGACCTCTTGTCGAAATGAGGTTTGAGTCAAAGTTATGATCATTTTAGTTTTGTTAGACATTTTGTCTTAGACAAGTGTTCACTGTGTTGAACAGTTTTGAAATAGAAAGATGCCGGTTGAGGAAAAAATTAGAGGTTTTCTGCTTTGAACATGTGTTTCACTGCCATTGAACAATTTTAGATACGCATTTCAACGGTCAAATACCGGTGGGCCGACGGGAAATCATTCAAGTTAGTTTTAGTCCAATGTTTCTCACAGTTGGCCATTCTTTCAATCCCAAGAAGTGGTTTTCTCTCCTCCTTTCATCCCTCTTCATCAACGTTAGTCCTTCCCCATGGAAGCTTTTCAACCAAAATTCCTTCATCTATTCATGAATCATTAATAGAAATCTTAACCCTGGGCCAGATAGTTTTCAAGAATCGAATCCAAGAACTTCAAGAAAGAGTTTCTTAATTGTTCTTCTTCAAGTAAGGTTCTCCATCAGTATTTGTGGAGCTTTTAAGGTATATAAGGCTATCTTTACTTGTGTGAACACCTTGTTCTTATCCACGGACTATGTTTCCATGGTTTCAAAGAATCTTCCATGAATGAATTAGGTTTAGGATTAAAACCCCGTATTCTTGAATTGTTCTTAAATCTTCATAAAACTGTAAGAAATCTCCATGAATGTATATTATTTTCTTGATAATTATCTTACACGTGAGTTTTTAAAATACTTTCAACATGAATTTATGAATGATTATTGCAAGAAGAAACTCTTGTCTTGAGAACTACTTTAATTATTTTCTTAATGACTTTTTGATAATTCTTTGGTGATTTCTTAATGTTTTCATAGAAATTATTATGTTAGGAACCCTAGAACTATGAGTTATTAAAGTTCCCAATATAAATTTTATATGTTATCATGCGTTCCCTTGACAACAGTATTATGATTTGATAAATGTTTCTCATGAATGCAAAGCTATTATAAATGAATTATAGCCTCATGACTTGATTATATGAATGAAGTTTATGTACTATGGTCCTTGAATGTTATGAATATGAGCATTCGGGCTAACCCATGATCACATGAGTTTAAGGGAGCTAAGTAGTTAACCAAGAAGGCATAAGTCAAAATGAAGAATGCCTGAAACTATGTTTGACGATGTAGGTTAAGGATCGTACCATTGGTTTGGGTTACTCCTTTTATTCCCCTGTATAGTTATGGATCCATACGATATGTCACATTTGTCTCATACCTGACAAAGTATGAGATGGCTTAGACAATCAGGCCGAGATCAGACTTCATGCGCTCACATAGTGGTTTATGTAGGTTATACTATCAGACTCCCATGATGAACTAAAATATGATGAAAGAGGTATACTTAAGGTAGTATGAATGACCTCATCTCTTAACCATCATATGTTATGATTACTATGTTAGTTGCTTCTAATGATCTGATATGTGCATTATGTTTCATTCCACTATTTTACATATGGTACGATTCCATATGTACTTACGTTCCTTTTGTTTGGGGCAATGCATGTTTTACTAATGTAGGCTTCGATACATAGACTCATGCTCAAGCCGCTCGCTAGGTTCTATATCTTTTGGTATTGGTGATCCTCTATCTATTTTCTTGGGGCTTAGTCTATATATTTCTAGTACTTTATGTTTTTATGTTTAAGGTATATTGGAGGCCTTGTCCTGTAGATAGTACTCAGTTATGTTTAGAGGCTTCATAGATAGACATATGGTTATGTTTCAGTTTGGACCTTTGTGTTCCTTATCAACTATTTTAATTCCATGACTTATGTTTTATGCAAAGTGTTTTTTAATAAGACTTGACCATCCAAATGTTTTAAATTATACTTCTACTTATGTTTAGATGTATGCTCATCTAACTCTATGATATGGTTATGCTTGGGCCAGAAATTGCATGGAGTGTTGGCCACATCCAGAGTGTTGGCTCAGGGCGTGACAAAAGTGTCACGACCTAAAGTATACCCTAGGATTAACATGGTGTATAGACTCCCGATAGTCCCCAGAGAAGACACTTAACATACATCATACAACATAACAGAAACAAACATTTAGAAGTCACATTCTTATTTCATAAAAGAGTTTGAAAAATAGGAAGTCTAACATAGTATCACCAAGTGATAGATTACATCAAAAGGAAGTAACTGAGAAATAACCCATACATCACATACAAATTCTGAAAACTGCAATAAAAAAAGAAATAAGAGTGTCCATATCCTCTTCACATGAGGACTCACCAATCATGAAGTTCCAACAGTGATCAACTAGCCACAAGTGCGAGAGGTAGGAGCGTCGAATCATACATTAATGGAACATTTAGGCACAAGTATCCATTAGTAGATGAAATGTACTAAGTATGATAGCAATACATAAAAATTATGAAATCGTGCTAAATAGGACTTTACATGACATGCAATGACCAAGCTAAAGCATAAGAAAAAGGGTTAGAAACGTAAGTCATAATCATGGTCAATGCAAGCTTAACATATTAAAATGGTATCATACCCTAGGATTAACATGGTGTATAGACTCCCGATAGTCCCTAGGGAAGACACTTAACATACATCATACAACATAATAGAAACAAACATTTAGAAGTCACATTCTTATTTCATAAAAGAGTTTGAAAAATTGGAAGTCTAACATAGTCTCACCAAGTGATAGATTACATCAAAAGGAAGTAATTGAGACATAACCCATACATCACATACAAATTCTGAAAACTGCAATAAAAAAAGAAATAAGGGTGTCCGTATCCTCTTCACATGAGGACTCACCAATCATCAAGTTCCAAAAGTGATCAACTAGCCACAAGTGCGAGAGGTAGGAGCGCCAAATCATACATTAATGGAACATTTAGGCACAAGTATGCATTAGTAGATGAAATGTACTAAGTATGATAGCAATACATAAAAATTATGAAATCGTGCTAAATAGGACTTTACATGACATGCAATGACCAAGCTAAAGCATAAGAAAAATGGTTAGAAACATAAGTCATAATCATGGTCAATGCAAGCTTAACATATTAAAACACTTTGTGAAATGCTTTAGAAAGTAACTTAGTTCATTATTGTAGGAAGTTTACCATTAACCGACATAGACCATGTGAGCTAAAATATGGAATATGGTGTCTATCCCACACCAAAAAGATATGTCATTACTTGCCATGGTAAGAACGATGAGTCTGAGCTAAAGTGGATCCACTAACTGATGTCTATATGAGACAATCCAATGGTGTCACATAGCTATGGGACTTAGGTATTTCTACTAAAGGTCCACGAACGATGAATGGAAACTTTAATCCCAAAACCATGCTCGATGCTAAGTTAAATCCCACATAATTATCATTAATCATATTCATATTATCATCCATGGAGAGGCACAATTAAGCAACCAATCCAAGCTAAAGTTCATTTAGAATAGCTCCTTAAAGTTGATTCAACTTAGGTGAGAGAAACTTTCAACATCATGAATCCTTGTGTGAGAATACCTTTTAAAGTCATGTTCTTATTATTATGTGAGAAAATCTTTCACAACAACATTGATCTTTACTCTCAAAGCATCCTCAAAACATTTACATCAACTTCATAAAAACATGCATATGTTTATAAATTCATAATTCATAGTTCATAAGCTATATCATGTGTTCATAGTCAAAAATCATGGATCATGCATGGGTTCATATGAATTCAACTTAAAATCATGTTATTATTTCAATTCATGCATTAATGGATAGAAAACAATCAATTGAATCATAACTGAAAAGAACCCATAAAGATTGAATAAAACCTAACGTTAAGTTGATAATCTAACTTGTAAAATTAGATGATCTTGGAAACCCTTGGAAGAAGGACTCCATAGGTTAATACTAACATACCCTAATGATCAAATCCCAAAATTTATGGTGAAGAATATCTTGAAGTGAAACCCTATCTTCTTCTTCCGTAGCTTTAGAGAGAGAATTTTGAGAATGAGCTTGGAGGAAATTGCTTATTTAGGGGAATGATTTGGAATGGGTAGTTTTAGGAATTAAATCACTTATATACAGCTAAGAATAAGGGTTAAAACTACAAAGCTTAGGTATTAAAAATATGGAAAGACTAAAATATCCTGAGTTAAAAATCTGATGGGTGACCTATATTGCCCGTAAACGAGTTGTACAACTCTTTACTGGTTGTTTAGAGAGCCGTCCATGTGACCCCAAATCTTCTCAGCCTTTAATGGCCAGGCCACTTTACCTTAAACATACATTTAACCCCTAATCGGGCAGTTTAGGCTTCCTTTAAGGGTTCATGATGTAACACCCCAGAATTTCAATGACTTAAGTTAGAGCCTCACCTTATGAATAATGACTTAAAAATAGTTTAAATGATGTTTCTAAACCCAAATTAATGCAATTGACTTGGTTTGGAAGAGTAAAAGTCTAAACGTCAAGAAGCGACCAAGACGTCCGAAAACTAGAGAAGAATGTGTGCTAGTGCGTCCTTAGGTTTTGGGTAGGTTTGGGAGTATCGTATGATGGTATAATCTTGTAAAAAGGATTAAATTAGATAAATATATGTTTATAGGGTTAAAAATCTAGAATATGACACCCCGGGGCTACCCTAAGGGGTCCCGAGGAGGACCCCAACCTTGGCCAAGCAAGCTGCCAAGGCAGCTTGCAAGTTCCACTTGAAGGGAATAGCTGCACGTCGCGCACTTGCTCCCCCAAGGATCAAAAATACAGTTCTCGACGTGGTTGTGTTGCGGACTCTACTCTCTTGAAATTTAATTCCAAATATCTTTAGGGAACAGCTCCGCGTCGCGGACTTGTTCCGCGACGAAAATGCAGAAATTCAAAAATCGAGTTTTACTTCATTAAAGAGTCCAAATAAGTGAGGGGTATTTTAGGTACTTTAGGGTACGTGTATATAATGATTTTTAAGTCAATTTAACTCACTTTTATCACTCAAGAACAAAACCCCAAAGATCTAAACCTAAAGTTCCTCCTTCTCTCTACTCTCTCTCTCTTCTCAAGAACTACATTGAAGAAGATTGGAGCTTCAAGAAGAAGACCAACTCTCCAAGGTTTCAACTCGGATTTTCGTGGTTAATTCGTTAATAAGGTATGGTTTCTTATCACTCTTGGGATTCCTTTCCCCAAGAGGCCCCTTCAAGATGAATTTCAAAATCTCCAATTTCTACGTTTCAATCCAAAAACATGGGTCTTCTTTCTAAAGTGAAATTGATGTTATAAACTGACTTTGATTGATGTTATATGAACAATTATGGATGAATTTATGTTGTATTGATGGTTTCTTGAATAATTCCCCATGAGACCCATGTTTCTTCTTATTTTCCAAATTCTAACCCTAGTTTGTGTTGGATATTAATTGAAGGCTATGAATTGAATGTGATATTATGTAATTCATGTTTGTATGATGATTCTACCCTAGGTTTTGTATAATTTGGGTTGAGTCTTTGAATGAAGCCTTGAAGGCTATGAAGGGAATATGTCGATTCCTTACATTGATGTTGATTATGTCATTACTTCATGAATTACCTTGTATTATGTATTGGTTATGAATTGTTTGGTAATTGAAGTATGAATGTCCCATGAAGGTCAAGAAGGTATGAAGGTTGGTTCTTCTTTGAACTCAAGTATGAAAGGTAAATTACTTAGATTGTAATGATGATATACCTAATGTGTTGTTGTGATGTTGATAACCTAGTTTCCTCAGCCTTAACCCTCTACACTTGAATTAGCTATGAAGTATGTATGTATGTTATGGTATGATTGTTATATGATTGAAAGGTAGTTCTCATGATTATAATGTAATGTAAAGTGAAAGGTTTACTCACTTGCTAAGTGGTTCCAAAGTGAAAGGATTATTACTCACTTATGAACACATATGAGCTATTATGGTAAGATGTCTACATAAGATTCTAGTAAAGGCTAATGTGAACTTATGTGATAACTAAAGATGATTACAAAAGGGAATTATATGCTTAGCACCGAAAGGGCATGTAAATGAGATGGGGGTCTCACATTTAGTAAGTTCGGCTCCCCACATGGGTTTCCTCACATTTAGCAAGTCCGGCTTATCCACGGTATGTGTTGTCTCATGAGATGGAAACCCCCAAATTTAGTAAGTTAGGGTTTCTAGAAGCAATCTCCTTGATCCTTAACTATGTGCCCACATAGGACTTTATCTTAGTGGATCCACCTAGATAACTATGTACGAATGGTTACACCTTAGGCAAGTGTTAACCCTCTCTTTTCGGTGTGGGAGTAGAACACCAGATTCCATGTAGCTCTCATGGTCTATGTCGATTATTGCAATATTTCCCTAATGTAAAAGTAAATGAAGGTATGAAAGGTGTGAACTCTTACTAGGGCTTTCTTAAGGGTTTCTACATAGTGTAAGGGAGGGTATGGGACTTCTCTTGCACATTGTACTTGTAGGATCCTAAGAGATAGTTGTAGTAGTGTTCTCTTATGATTATGACGGTTATGACTTATGTATGTTGAAGCTATGTTATGTATGATCATTATGAATATGGTAAGTTATGATGATATATGATCTTATGAATGTATGCATGAAGTAGGTTGCTTAATGTGATACTTGGCTTTGAATAGGGTTATGGGGTTCTATTCTTGGCATTGCACTAGTATTGTTTGGGTTGTCTACATGTTGGGATGATACTATGTTGGTTTGGACTATGATGCTTATTTTGTGTGCATATTGGATTTACTTGGTAAAAAGCATATTTTGACTAAATGTCCTTTTATACATGTTTCAATGGTTTTTATGCATAGTAGCCATACTTAGTACGTGTGTTGTACTAACCCATATTTTCTCCCTTTTTCCCCAAACATTTAGGTTCGGGTCGTTGAGGATTCAATCTTACTTCTCAAGACACTTGGAGTTGCTTCCCCAAGTTGGTGAGTCCTCAAGTCCGAGGACAAGACCCTATGATCTAGCTTCTATGTTTAGTTCTTTGATTATGTTGAAAGACATTGTTGTACTTTTCTATTTCATGATTTCTTATTAATGTAAGGGCTAAGTCCCATTTTTGATACTTCTATGTCTAGCTGGTACATTGTGACGAAGTTAGATTCTATTTTTCATATATGAAGTGAAGTTGAATTTCCAAAGTAAAAGTTTTAAATTTTCCGTGATTTTATTCTATGATACACGCTATGATGAATGCTAAGGTCTTGTATAAGACCTCTTTGAGGTCGAATACGCCGGTAACGACTAGGGGGTACTCTCTGGTCGTTACACATGACATGTTTTTGGCCTGTGGACTGCCCGTTAACCCACTTTAACCTTTTTCGAAGTCCAAGGTGTTACATTATCTCCCCCTTGGGAACATTTATCCTCGAATGGAACTCAAGCTAACACGAAGAGCGTAGGAGAGAAGCTAACAACCCCACATGAATACAATTTAATAAAAATGCACATATTTGAGGAAAAATCAACTCCAAACTAAAACATACTCAAAACATCATTTCATAAAACATACATGCATGCAAAGGGAAACATGAGAATGACTAAGACACATGAATCTGAAAGAATGAACCATAAGGAGTTGAATACCTCAAACTAGAGTAGTATCGGAGGGAAATAGATGAGGATATCGGGATATCATATCGATCTTTGTCTCCCAAGTAGCACCCTCAACCATTTGATTCCTCCACAACACCTTTATGGATGTTATTCGTTATTTCTCAACTTTAGAACTTATCGGTAAAAAATCTCAACCAAAATTTCATCATATGAAAGGCTTTCCCTTATACCAAGGATCCAATACAATTCTTCAATAAGGACACTTGGAAACCTGGATGCACCGATGCTAAATCATTAGGCAAATCAAGCTCATAAGCAACCTTGACAATATGTCTCAACACTTGATGAGGACCAACATAACGGGGACTAATCTTCCCTTTCTTACCAAACCTCATGACACCGCTCATGGGTGAAATCTTCAAGTAAACCCAATCATCAACATTGAATTCAAGATATCTTATTCTAACATTGGCATACAACTTTTGTCAACTTTGAGCCATTTTAACCCTTTCTCTAAGGAGTCAAACTTTTTCCATGGCCTCGTAGACTAATTCAGGCCCTATGAAAGTAACATCACTAACTTCAAACTAACCTATAGGAGATTTACACCTCCTAACATAAAAAGCTTAATTGGAGCGATATCAATACGTGAATGATAGCTATTATTATATGCAAACTAAATCAAAGGAAAGTGATCATCCCAATTACACTTGAAGTCAATCACACAAGCTCTCAAAATATCTTCAAAAGTTTCAATAGTACGCTCCGCTTTCCCATCGGTTTGAGGATGAAGTTCTAAGCTTGACACAAGTACCAAAACCCTTTTGAAAAGATTTCCAAAATTGGGAAGTAAATTGGGTACCACAATCAAAGATAATGGATAGGGCACTTCATGCAACCTAACCATTTTCTTTAGATACAACCTTGCATAATCTTCCTTCGAATAAGAAACTTTAATGGGAATGAAATGAACCAACTTCGTCATATAATCCAAAATAACCGAAGTCGAATCATATTGCCACGTGGTGTGGGGTAAACTAATAATAAAGTCCATGTTCATATCTTCCCAATACCAAGTAGGAATCCTAATATCTTGGGACAAAGCTCTCAGATTTTAATGCTCAACTTTTTCTTGTTCACAATTAAGACACTTAGCCAGAAAGTCTAAAATGTACTTCTTCATCCCATTCCCCCAATAGACCTCTTGCAAATCACAGTACATATTGGTGGTGTAACACCCAGAAACTAGTAGGATTAACTAGAGTTTTACGTGAGAGTTCTAGAGTTTGACGTGAGGGATAGAATCATAAATATGACTTCCCATACTTAGAGTGAAGGTTTTAGGGTTAGGGCATCAAGGTAAGACTCCCCAAGTACCAACCAAGGGTTCTTGAGGGGGACCCAAAACAGTCCCTAAAATCTACCCAAAAAGGGACCACATTTGGATGGGACTCACGCCCCGTAGGTGGACCCACTCCCCATGGGAAGGGGTCATGGGTCAAGACCCAATTTAGGACTTACAGGACTCCACCCAAGGATGACCAGCATGGCCCATGGGTTGGGAAGTCCACTCCTTAGGCAGTTTAAGTTAGGAGTTAAGGGAAGGTTCTAGATTCAATTAGTTATTAAGAAGGTTCATTTTATTATTAATTCGACCACCTATATAAATCTAATATACCTTTAATTACACGATTCCAAATCATTATTTTTAATTCACAAAGAGACCCAATTCCCTCCAAGAAATTTTCTCTCCAGATAACCCAAGAAGAAGAAGAAGAAGAAGAGAAGCAATCAAGGTAAAACCCTCCATTGTTGCAAGAACTATGAGGGCTTTATAACCAAGGTTTGATAGCTTATTCATCCTTGGATTCTTCCATCCATGGAGCCCGCTAGATTTTTCCCAATTGTGAAGAAAACCCCCAAATCTAGCTAGGGTTTCTTCCTA
This sequence comes from Solanum chiquidenum, assembly GCA_029582725.1. Taxonomy (NCBI): domain Eukaryota; kingdom Viridiplantae; phylum Streptophyta; class Magnoliopsida; order Solanales; family Solanaceae; genus Solanum; species Solanum chiquidenum. The sequence goes on from JAJOOS010026705.1 coordinate 10,652, forward strand.
TATTGTGGGTCGTGTTGGGTAGGAATCCAATTGAGTGGATAGTACTTGTTTATGATTGATTTAGTATTTTATTATTTTATTATGAAGATATTATGTGTTTTCCATTGCTAACCCTAGATTAATTGATGAAATTATAGTAAAGTTGGTTTATGCCTTGAAGATGGAAAATGAAGACTTAGAGATAATCTTCTAGAATTGATGTTATGAGTAGTAATTATTCAAGAATAAAAATATGTATATATGAAATAAATTATAATATAGTATATATGATGGATCATGACTAGTAAAGCTTGAAGATGAACCTTTACGATGATTTATGACTAGGATCACTTGATAATGAAGAATGTAATTAGAATGCCTTGAAATCTAGGTATGAAGGATAGTTGTAAGAGGTAAAACTTTGAGAGTAAGGCTTGTAGTAAATAATGTTGATTCCTAGGGATTTGAGAGTAAAACTAATATGTTCAATTGTATATGCTTGAGAACAATTTAAGAGTGAAGTGTCTATGATCATGATATGTTGTTGTGTTGTTGAAAGGACATTCTCACACACACACTTAGGCATGAATATTCTAGGAGATGAAAGTTTCTCTCACATAGAATGATTCTAGGTTGAAAGGCTTACTAACCAGAAATGAATCAAAGCATGTTAGACTAGATTAGCTTGAATTGTGACTTAAGATCCCTTCATGAATAGCTTGACTTGGTAAGATAAGACCATTCTTGGTAACTTGAATTAGGAGTTTTTATGGTAGCTTAGATTTGAGAAATAATACTCTCATATGGGTAACTCGAACTAGCATCATAGAATGCATTCCATGATAGCATGACTTGGTTAGGCCAAGACCATTTCATGGTAGCTTAAGATTGAGAAACCATACTCTCCTAAGGGTAGCTTAAATTAGCATCATAGGGAGCTTGTAGGGTAGAATGACTTAGTTGGTCTAAGTTTATTTCATGGTAGATAGGATAGAACACTCATACCATTCCTAGAATAGCTTGGACTTGCACGTTTAGTATGTTTTTCCATGGTATCTTGGTCTAATCCAATATGGTGACTTTTCCTTGGTAGCTTGGTCTAGCCTAATAGGGTGCTATTCCTTGGTAGCTAGAAATGATAAGTAGTAATCATTGAAGTACGATAGCCTAATGTAGTACTCAGAATGGGTAGGATTATAGGGTCTTCTTCATGCATTGCACAAGTATAATTTAAAGCTACTTATGAAGTATGTCTATTATGTGTTTCATGCTTAGCTTGGGTTGAGTAATAGTACTTTTCCCTGGTAGCCTTGAATAGGTGAATTATGACCATTCATGAGTAATGACTTGTCTTGGACTAGTAAATAGGTACTCTTCCATGACTATTATGAATATGAGGGATAAGTACCTAATCTATGTAGAATGTATATGATGGAGCTAGATTACTTCAAGGAAGTATTGTAAGCATGTTCTAATGTCACGACCCAAGCCTAGGGCCTAGACGTGACCGGCGAATGGGGAACCCGAAGGAACCCCAAACAAGCCTCATAGCGTATCATTACACATCCTTGGTCGCGGCAGCAAATAAAATGACCATAAGCGATAAACATAATCAAGGGG